>OZ008370.1:263269343-263424850 GCA_963931995.1 Phaonia tiefii
GTTTGTAGTTTTATGTCTGTTGTGGTGGCAATGTGTGTTGTAAATCAGGACATTGTTGTTAATTGATCTATTATACGAAATATTAAACAAAATGTTATACGCCGCCGAACCATGCAGCCGCCGCCGCTGCGCTGATTTCTACGCGGTCAAAAACTAATAAAACGACAGCGGCGTAGGTCGGCGGCGTAAAAGGTCTAAATGAAATGAATCGAAATGAAACGAAATAAAACGAAATGAAATGAAGTCAAATGAAATTAAATTAAATGAAATAAAATGAAATTCCAAGGAATGGAATGTAATTGAAAATTATCCACAGTGAAATGCAGAAAAATAAAAAAATATTCCAAAATGACACCGGAAAATTGTCCGGTTTATTCGATACTAAATTTAAAATCCCAGATTGCTTAGAATTGGTCAAAAATTTGAGTTGCAATTTGATTTCTACAAATTGAAATGGATATGATTCATCGTAATACTTATAAAAAATAGGATACACTTTAATAAACAAATAAAATAAAAGTCAACGGATTTGACAGATGTCTATAGATAAAATTTTCTCAGATAAACGATCTGTTTTTGAGCGTTTAGCTTCAACAATGACATTTTTGTCAGACTGATTAACCGCTTTCGAATAATTAGATTGTACGTCCTATAGCGGGTTAAATGAAAATACTGAGTTAAATCGATTTCCTACCATCTCGACTCTAGGCATAGACAAAATTTCGGATATTCTTTAATGTCGAAATCTAGAAGGGCACAAGTCCTCTTAAATTTGTTATCAGCTACTCATTAAACCCATTCTTATACCCGTACATGATATGAGCATAGAACAAAGAAAATTTCAACAACTTCAGAGAAAAATTGTACCCGGTTATAAAAATTCCTACTTTTTAACAAACGAACTTGTGAGCAGCCCTTCGTATGTACTCCAAACTATATCCTTACATAGTGGTTGGGTAGAAAACTATGGTCTTCTACCAGTTTCACTACTCATGTTGCAAGTGATGTTATCTTATTGCTTTGTATTATGGAAAGAGGACTAGATAGCCAAGTCAAGGACTATTTCGTAAACGACATTAGATCCTCGACCAATATTGAATTCTGTATTACATCTATTGCTTTAGCTCTACAAATTCAATACAAAATCACTTGAAAAGTAAACATTCTTATCCATGGTAGAACACATTTCTAGACATCTGTCTATACTTGTTATTAGGGTGACTCGTCATGTTGTTTAAATCGTTGAAATAATAAATCGACAGTTACGAATACCTGGTCAGTGACAAAGCAAATGTGGCACTGCGAGAGTTATTACCAGATATAACAAGCCAACCTAGTGTCTACATTGTCGTCACATTCATGTCCTTTATACACTTACAAGTAAATAAGCTTATTTGTAGTTGTCGTGAAGTGGTGGTGGTGTGTAAAGCGAAAAGTTTGTATCTACTTAAAGGATATAAGAAGTGATTCTTGACCATTTAATATATCTGGTCGCGAGAGTTTAACAATTCCGTTATAACTATTATATCCAGCTTATTTAGTGTTTGGCTTTCCTTAAATTTCGATATTTGATTTAAGGATTTTCAAGTGGTTTTAAATTTAGAAAGTTGTACTAACAAAAACTTTTAAAAATTATTTCCATTTAAGTTGGGAACCAGTGCAATACTACCAGTCGCCCAAGACCAACTCAAACACTCGCTCATCATTCATTGGGACCGAGTGTCATCTGAAACGGTTGTTCCAAATTAAAGCATAATTTAAAGTACTAAATGTCATTAAGATGAGTTGTGTTTAGCGGCAGTAATCGGTGTTGACTTTTAGCCAACCGCCAAAAATTTGTACAGAAGCCACAAGAAATAATAGCAACTGCAAATCGTATTTCGATCCGTAAAAATATATGGTAGCTATCAGTTTGAATAACCGAAAGACAGACATAGAGATATAGTCGTTCAACGATTTGGCATGTATTTGAAGTAATAGAACCTTTAAAATTGGTTCCGATGAGAGCCAATTATATATGCGGCGCTGTGAGCTTGGAAAAAATGTTATCGCACGTTGAGGGATGGGGGCCAGCTGAAAAACGTGAAACAACTTTTGTTTTAACAATCCAGTATTAACAACTATATTGTTTACTTTAAATTCCTATTCATATTCTTAATAAATAAAACACTGTAAAAAAAGTACATTTTCTTAAAAAAAATATCTTATCTTAAAGAAGTACTTTTGCTTACAAAAAGTAAATTTTCTAACAAAACTACATTTTCTTAAAAAAATTAATTTTATTTAAATAAGTACCTTTTCCTAAAAAAGTAAATTTTCTTACAACAAATTGCATTTTCTGAAAAAACTACCTTTTCTTTAAAGAGCACCTTTTTTGTGAAACAAAATAATGAGTACCTACTCTTAAAAATTGACCTATTCTTCTTATTCTTTAATCGAGCTTAAGATCTTTTATTTGTTTTGCTTATTTATGTCTAATATTTCGTCTCCACATTCGGCGACTTCTTCAGGGAACATAATATTATTAAAGAATAAGAAGAATTTCAATTGTAGATCGTGGAAAACTTTATATAATTTACCTATTCCCAGAGCTCGCAAAATATGCTCCACCAAATTTAATTGCGCGGTCTAGCCACTCAAAAGACCGAAAAAATGAGACGAAATCGTTCAGTGTCTGAACAGAAACCCTCCTTTTCGTTTCGTTCGTGTTCTCGCTATCGGGTTTCGGGTTGAGCGCAACACACGAATCGGTCTCTTACTGACCGGTCGATATGAACAGAACCGTTCGTCGCTCAGCTACTGAGAGTCAGGTAGTGAGCAAAGCCAACAAAAGGTCCGCAAAAAAGGTCTTTATTTTTATTGTTGCATTTGCCTTATGTTGTTGCCTTAGATATTTCGTCACAGGCAAAGCATGGAAGAGGAAGGGAGAGGAGGATAGGGCACTCATTTGTGTGTATATGCATATGCAGTAACCCAATAAGCACAAAGTCGGACTCTGGTCCGATTCGGATCCGATTTGAGTCCGACATCTCGGATTTCGCTTTCTCTGTTCCGATTCGGATCCGATTTGAGTCCGACATCTCGGATTTCCGATTTCTCTGGTCCAATTCGGATCCGATTTGAGTCCGACATCTTGGATTTCCGATTTCTCTGGTCCGATTCGGATCCGATTTGAGTCCGAGATGTCGGATTTCACTTTCTCTGGTCCGATTCAGATCCGATTTGAGTCCGACATCTCGGATTTCGCTTTCTCTGTTCCGATTCGGATCCGATTTGAGTCCGACATCTCGGATTTCCGATTTCTCTGGTCCGATTCGGATCCGATTTGAGTCCGAGATGTCGGATTTCACTTTCTCTGGTCCGATTCGGATCCGATTTGAGTCCGACATCTTGGATTTCACTTTCTCTGGTCCGATTCGGATCCGATTTGAGTCCGACATCTCGGATTTCCGATTTCTCTGGTCCGATTCGGATCCGATTTGAGCCCGAGATGTCGGATTTCGCTTTCTCTGTTCCGATTCGGATCCGATTTGAGTCCGAGATGTCGGACTTCGGTCCGAGATATCTGGGATTTCGCTTTCGATTCAGGTCAAAAAAAATTTAGAGTTTTATTTTATTTTTATATTTATTAATAAATTTATATATTATTTTGAATTTTTTACTTAGTATATATGTGGTGAAATATGTATTATACTCATATGTAACAGACATCATATTAGTGTATAAGTGGTGCAAAATACAATTCGTTTGTCAATTTCATTTATATATGGGCTTCGATATCGATTCGAGATCGGATCCGAATCGGCTCGATTCCTCTTTCGATCTCGAATCGAGAAATGGTCCGATCTCGATTCGAGAATGGGTACGATTTCAAATCGAGAATTGGCCCGATCTCGATTCGAGAATTGGTACGACCTCGAATCGATATCGGATCCGATCTCGTATCGAGAATTGGTCCGATCTCGATTCGAGAATGGGTACGATCTCAAATCGAGAATTGGCCCGATCTCGATTCGAGAATTGTTACGACCTAGAATCGATATCGGATCCGATTTCGAATCGAGAATTGGTCCGATCTCGATTCGAGAATGGGTACGATCTCAAATCGAGAATTGGCCCGATCTCGATTCGAGAATTGGTACGACCTCGAACCGATATCGAATCCGATCTCGAATCGAGAATTGGTCCGATCTCGATTCGAGAATGGGTACGATCTCGAATCGATATCGATTCGACATGGGACCAATTCTTGATTCGAGATCGAATGAGGAATCGAGCCGATTCGGATCCGATCTCGAATCGAGAACGGATTTCGTTCTCGAAACAAGAATCAGATAAGTCGGATCCGATTCGGATCCGATGTGCTTATTGGGAATAGCCAGTGGTGCCGAAGACATACACGCTCAGAAGACCGTTTGCCGAGTTTTTACGACGTAATGTGTCTCGAGTGAATACATGAGCCGAGCGAGCAAACAAAAACGGTCGAAGAACGAAGTTTGAGGGTTTTTCGGCTTAAGTACATTGTTTTGCAACTTAAGTACAAGTCTGGTCATCTTCAATTTAATTCAATTTAAATTTTGTTTTTCCTTCAAGGTTTTGAGTTATAAATTTTTGAAAAAATTGCACTTAGGTGGTTTCTGCAATGAATGAGTGTATCCAAAGTGATTTTTTTTTAAATTATTATTGAAATTGAGTCCATTAATTTTTATCTGTTTTGGTATTAAAGGCAAGCAACAGACACACTTATGTATGAAAAAGAGTGTTTTTACTAGGCATAAATCGAAAAAAAACAAGTAGACTACACGCTACAGTATGTCTATATACAAAGATCTGGCCTTATTCACTTGTAAGTCAAGGCAAATCTTCTGGCAACTCCTGGTCAGTTGTTGGCCATTGGATGATAGTATCATAGAAGGCTTCATATCCAACAGTGTATTCCACCAACTTTTTTAAAAAGTAAAATAGGGACCTAAAAGTAAAATATAAACGTTTAAAATGACCTTGATAAAATAAAACTAAACATATGTACCTTTCCCAAAGGATAAGCTTTCTCTGTTACTAGTTCCGGAGGGCTGGCAGTTTTTAGCAATGTGAAGGTAGATGTTGTTATGCCTCCAATGAATTCGCTTACGACCACTTTTCCCGGTGTATCCTTGTTGTAGAGAAAGTGCTTGTACTTGAACACTTTAAATGGCTGCTTATTTTCTTTGGGTACTCTCCCGCCAGATGTTTCGTCCGAATTTGGCATTTTCTTGTATGAATTGGGCCACTACTTGTTGAAACTGAGAACCTCGTCTGATGTAAGGTGATATACGGTAAATCGGTCAGACTTACTAGATTTTAGCATGAGCTCTGCATATTCATCAGGAGTATAAATCCTGTACATCTTTCTCAAGAGACGCTTTATGCTTCCAAAATCTCTGTCACATGAGCAAAATGAGAGGCCACGTACAGGGTAGTTGTGAGTTATTGTTTTAAACCGACCTGAGCCACAGAGGTTTAGTAAAAAACGCACAACTGTATGATTCTTATTTTGGCCTGATGGCCCATCACAAAACAGTATTCACATTAACTGGAATGGCATTGAAATAATTCAGTATCACTGAACATATTTCATCTGGGCCTTTGTTTGCTTTGCCCTCATGATAGACATACAGTTTGAGAGAATTAGTTTTCAAATCGTGTATGGAAAACACATTTACCCAGAGCTGCCTCATATAAAAAACCTCCTGTACAGGTATGTGCGGCAAGGGTAAGTTTCGCATATAGTCGAAGGCTACTGCGACCGCGGTGTCATCTTTGGCTTTTGCTATCCTTGAGTGTATCATTTTCTCAGCAGCTACATTTCTTTTAGCATTGTCACTCAAATCCTTGTCTCTCAGTTTGGCTGACAGTCTTTCGCAAGTTGAACACGCATCAACTTGTGATCTTCCAAAACAGTAAGCAAAGTTCTCTTTAAAGTAGTTATGTGCTGTAGAAACTATACTTTACTTTATTTTTCAGATCAGGGTTGTCTAAAATAAACATCGCATGGATTTTTGCGACTTCAAGCCTAGCGTCAAGATAGCCTAGCGTCAGCGTTTCCACTTCTAGATTTTCCCCTCATATCTATAGGGCTTTTGTGAAGGACAGAACATTTATTTATTCTCTTGATTCTATTGTCAGAAATTCCAATCACTTTCAAGAAAACACCTCTACAAAAGTGAGTAAGAACACCATTTACTTTCAAGTTATATCATCAGTAGGCACATCAGATTTTTCTTGAGCGTGGCCATAATTTACATTAGGCCTGCGGTTTTTGCGTCTACTTTTCACAGGCATAACCTGCACTTTGTGGCCGTCGGTGGTGCAATGGTTAGTGTGCGCGGCTCTTGTACATGAGATCCTGGGTTCGAACCCTGCTCTGACCACCTTCAAAAAAATTTCTTTCGGCGGCGGTCACCTCGCATAGTGACGGCGACACTATCGAGCATATAGCCATGAAAAAGCTTCTCAAAATTCCGATCGGAATCGGTGTAAAACTGTAGGTCCCAATCAGTGAGTGAAAACTGGAAAGCGCACAGCTCAGTGATTGTGAGAAGTTATCCCCGGTCCCTTCATGGGATGTAAGGGAAACCATTTATTTATTTTATTTAACCTCCACTGAAGCTTGGAGGTACGTGTCTTGGGTGTTTTTATTTTCCAAAGAGTAAAATGTTTCCAATAGTTTCAAATATCATTTCAAATTGCACTTACCGTGTAATTCATTCAGCGGGGCTTTGCTGGGAAGTTACTTTCCTTGGTACGAGACGTACTGCAGGCCTTTGAGCCTAGCATTCCGAATAATGTTCCGTTTTTTATTTTTCTCCGTGCACAACTCCACGCCTACGCTTGGGATTAGGTTAATCATCTGAACTGTCCGACATGGCTCAAGAACTATATAATGTAATAATAAACAACGAAATAACACCTAATTTTCACCAAAAATTCCCGAAAACTAACCACCTAGTGTCTCCTTCACTCAATCTTTCAATCAAACAAAAAAGCGAGTCACAAAACAAGGCCGCAGAAAGGACCTAAGCGACGGCGCTTGGGTTCTTTCTGAAATAGAAGGATTATTTTCAAGGCTGCAAAAAAGCATTGCTTATATGGAACATAGGATATCTCTGCACTAAAAGATGTATTTACCTTTAAATTGTACAGTACCACCAAAAACACATTTTTCGATATTTTGTCCCTTATAGCCTTTTCACATTTATCGCGTTTCAGCTGAAACGCCGGTGTTTCACTCTCTTGAGATCATTTCGAAACCATGGTGTTCACATTGTACTTTTTTTAACTACTGTGGTTTCATGTGACCTTTCTCATTTCTGTTTTGTGTTTCTGTATTGACTGTAAACAACACAAACGCACATTTGTGAATAAAGAAATATAAAATAACATTGATACATACATAAAGTAAACAAACAGATTTGTTTTCCCTCATTTTTCTGACATTTGCTTTGAACCAGCAATGGAAATTTATTAATTTTACTCCTTTTTTTAACTACTATTGGAGTACAACACTGTGCTCTCTCTCATTTTTACTGTGGTTTCAAACAAACTACAGTAAAAAGAGCATAATGTTTGGGTTTGTTTTGTATGGAAATAAGTGCCAATTAAAGTGTTGTTTCGCTGAAATCATCGAAAGAGAGCGAAACGCCGGCGTTTCAGCTGAAACGCGGTAAATGTGAAAAGGGTATTAGGTGGTTTCTGAAATAAACGATTCAATTACACTTCACAACAAAAATAAATATAATACGAAAAGGTCGGATAAATCATCACTATTGCAATTACACTTCATTTTATACAAATTAAAATTGTATGATTAATCTTCTGGGTTAAAGGAGTTAACCTTCGAAATGCGCTAATCTTGGTCGGTGTAAATACCGTATAAAAGAGCTAGACTTAGAGATGCCACTCGTATCGTAATCTATACGATTAACTTTAGTCTTCGGTATGATTTTCTGGCCTCTAATCAAATTTATAAAAAAAACGTAGACACGCAATGCAAAATTAACAATAACGACGCGTTATCAAATACATTTTCATTAAGCGACACAGGAAATGTTAACACTGAAACAATTTCAATTACTTCTTTCATACCACCAGGACACGTCATGATAATTAATGGAGCCATTCCCTTCGAAAGGCTTTTATTGAAACAATTAAGTAACACAGTTACACAACATTACAAATATTTATTCGTATTGTTCCTTTGAAATGAAAACGAATATCCTGATGGAATATTTACGAGATTGGGTAAAAGAGTAAACAACAAACAGTTTAAGCGGACGGCATCAGTGGAATCATTGTTGGAACACAGAGTGGTACGAATATCCGTAGTGGCTTTACCTGTCATCCGCATCAGAACCAGTTTTTCGTATTTGAATGATTGTGTGGTTGAGGTAAATAAGTACATTTAAAATGGATTCACCATGTTGCCATTATGCTGGGCTATCCTTGATGTTTTGGGTTATGGTGTTGACGGTGTTTATGATGGCTCGTTCGAAAACTTTTCTATTGTCATCAGACAATTTACTTACTTAGGTGTATTTACACAAAGGCCTTACACAATAAGGATAACATGTTTCTTCAACCGGCTCGATCTTTAGCTTTTCTCTTTCAGTGGGTAACACCAAGGTCTCGCTGGCACACTTCTTTCTTTGTGGTCTTTCCAACGAAGTCTTTTTGGTCCTATTTTCGATGCCTTTCGAGTATGTCTCCGAATACCTTTGGCATTAGTTCATTCTGATCCATTCCATTGACATGGCTTAGCCAACGTAAACGCGATATTTTGATTAGCACAACTACGTCGATACAGATTATACAGCTCGTGGTTCATCCGTCGTCGATAGTCGCCGTTTTCTATTATAGGACCATATATTTTTATGAACATTTTTCTCTCGAAGGCTCTCAGAGATGTTTCATCAGCATGCGATATGACCCAGGATTTTGCGCCATAGCAAGACGTGTTGTAAGAAAGTCTGACATAGTTGAATCTTCATTTCTCGAGAGAGAGTTTCTTATCCTTGAAGTGCTTGCATAGCCCGATATAACTCCTGGTTGCAAGCACAATTCTGCGTTGGATTTCTAGGCTGACGTTTTCGATTTTTTACTGCAGATCCGAGGTAAATGAATTCGTCCACTACCTCAAAACAATAACGGTTATCGACATTCGCCCTCTCCTCCAAACTGGTGGATGAATTGCTAGTCGAAACCTTGACTTGTCGTCATTTACTGCCAACCCCACTTAACTGATCCCTTCTTGATTCGTGAAAATACTGCTGTAATTTCTTGCAGGTTTCACCTAAATCATGTATAGATCATCAGCATTCGCGAGCAGCATGTGACATTTTGTAACGACGAGTTTTCCTCTTTGAAGCTGGGATACGCTCAGGGGTATCCAATTTAGATTCGCGGGAGAGAGAGAGAAAGACCGGTAGTTCGTGTTTGATAACTGTTTTATTTCACTTTCAATTCTTTTGACCTTAATCAATTTACAATTATGTGTGTTTAATGCACAGGATATTTCACTGGCATAATCTTCTGGGTTTGCTTAAGCCCTGTAAGATCCTCGGCGGGTTGTGCTATAGTTGACGGTTGTATACACAGGAGTTTTAGACGGCTGGCATGGGATCTGGCGGTGTTTCGTGGGAAGGCTCGTTCGAACACCAGTTGATTTCGTAAAACAGACGACGGGTATACGAAAGTCGATGTTTGTGACTTGAGATACTTCAGGACCCTTCGGGGTACGGGAATACGTTGACTTCTGCTGCAAGACGATGGTAGGCCTGACTGTTATGATAGGAGGCAAGATCAACCTTCTTCTGAAAAGAGACTAGGCAAAGTATCGTCAGGATACCCAAATCGGATTTTCCTCAGGCAGGGTGTGCCCGATCGAGTACACAGGACTTATCGCTGTCTAGGCACTAGCTCGTATTCCTTCAGGCAGGGTGTCTCCGAACAAGTAACCAAACAGGAAAACTACAGGATCACTACAAGTCTAAAACTACTAGTGTACAATGCTACAAGCTACTATGACAACAACTAGCTACGATGTGTTAGGGTCGCCGGCTGTCCAACGACTCACCTCTTTGAGCTGTGCGCGCCACTTTATATGGTCCAGTCATGTGTGTGTGTGTGTGTCCATGGTTGTGCGAAACACAACCGTGGCGAGTTCATCAGAGGTGGATAAAAGAGGCATACGATAAAAGGGGCGTTTAACAAAAGGGAGTTTTATATCTAAATCAAAATAACTCCATATGAAACTGTGTGATGTGGATGGAAACAAGTTTACGACTTCCATCCTCACAATTTGCAACTGATAGTTTCAATAGAGTTTGATGCAGCCTTTCTCGGGATAAAAAAAATGGTTTCCCGTTACATCACATGAAGGGATTAGGGAGAGCTTCTCACAAACCAGTGAGCTGTGCGCGTTCTAGTTTTACACTTACTGATTGAGACTTACAGTTTTACACCGGTTCCGAACGATATTTTGAGAAGTTTTTTCATGGCTAAATACTCGATAGTGTCGCCGTCACTATGCGAGGTGACCGCCGTCGAAAGGAATTTAAGGTGACCAGAGCAGGAATCGAACCCACGTTCTCATGCAGAAGATCGGCGTACACTACCAATAATCTCATGATTATCGCAATTAATATTGTGAGGAGATCGCATGATAGGCTGAGGCCTCGCCTCGAATTAAATAGTTCGGTGAGATCTCTCCTAGTTTTTACTAAGGACTTCGTGTCGGTCAGTGTCATTCAATACAGGCGTGGTAGCTTAGCACGGATACGACATTGCTCAGACATTGCTTGGTAGAATCTGCCCCGTATCTGGCTATCACAGGCATCCTTATAATCTTCAAAGAGGTGGTAGTTATAGATTTGCTTTTTGTGGGGTTTCTCCAGGATTTCTCGTAATATGAAGGTATGGTTGATAGTTGACTTGCCGGGTCTAATGCCATACTGAGAAGGTCCAATCAGGTCTACAACAAACGGCTTTACAAGCGACTCGGGTCGCGTTTTTTTGGAAACAAGACACAGTATGTTAAGGCTTCAGTCGTCGGACATGTATTCGGGAAATTGCAGTACTAACTTCGCTTTGGTTAGGAGGTGGGCAATCGACGCCCTTGTTTTGTATTTGTTCAACTGTCTCGTCTGCATTGAAGTAAAGCAGTGAAGTGATCTCTCTCCACTTCTGGAACTTGATTCACGTACTTATCTCTATAAAGTGGGATCCATGGCCTTTGGTTTGACTTTTCACTTTTCGGTAGAATTTATGAACCTAATGTTTCCTTCTCTATGTTTAAATTTGGCCGTCGGTGGTCCAATGGTTATTGTGCGCGCCTTTACTACATGAGATCCTGGGTTCGATCCCTGCTCTGACCGCCTTAAAAAAATTATTTCGGCGGCGGTCACCTCGCACAGTGACGGCTACACTATCCAGTATTTAGCCATGAAAAAGCTTCTCAAAATACCGTTCGAAATCAGTGTGAAACTGTAGGTCCCAATCAGTGAGCGAAAACTGGAAAGCGCACAGCTAAGTGATTGTGAGAAGCTCTCCCCTGTCCTTTCATGGGATGTACTGGGAAACCACTTATTTCTTTATTTATGTTTAAATTTACTCACTCTCGCGCTTTATCCACAACTATTTTATCCTCTGTTTTCAGTTCCTTATACCACTCTGTCGCGTCTCGAGTTGCAACCAGCACCAGCAGCTTTGTTGTTCTTAGGCCGGGCAATTACAGTTCTAACTTCGCTTTGGCTAGGATGAGGCAGTCGACATAATCGTCCTGTATGTGATCCACACCCACATCTATATGAAAGTTTCCTTGGTCAAATAAAGCAGAGAAGTGATCTCTCCATATTTACATTATACTCTCAACATGTGTGACAAGATTTCCGGCCATATCGCTGGTCCATTTTTATTGGTTTGACTTTGTACTTTTCGGTAGATTTTAAGGGCCTCATTCCTCCTTCTGTAACATACAATTTTCTCACTCTCGCGCTTTCTCCATAACCGTTTTTTCTTCGTAAACAAATGGGTTTCCTCTCTCCATTTCTCCTTATATCGCTCCGACGCGGCTAAGTTGCAACTGACTGCAGCGTTGCCATACTTGCAGCATTCTTTTCATCAGTTGCCATGCGATGCTCTTCATCATACCTTGGATTGTCTTTAAGCGGATTATCATAACCAAGTACAGTCTCTGCAGCAATTTTCATATAGTGGGAAATCTGATCCACTGCAATTCAGGGTCTTGAGGCGGGGGTGCGTTCTGCGCCAGTGTCAGAGTGAGCTTCTCTGCATAGGCCGTGGCTGTCTCTGGCAATTGTTATTTTCCGATGCACAGCTTTCCATGTGACTAGTTTCGTACGAGTTTCGCTCTGCTTAAACCTGTGTCGAACCTTTGATGCAACCAGATAGTGATCGGGGTCGATATTAGCTCCTCATACGGAAGTTCATTACATTAGTAGGGTGCCTTCCATCAATTACTAGGTGATCAATCTGGTTCATCGTCTGTTGATCAGGGAAAATCCAAGTAGCCTTATGGATGTCTTTATGTTGGAATCTCGCACTACTGATACCTATGCCCAATCTAACGTGTAGACCGACACAGCCATGTCCTGTCCATCGCATCTCCTGGATAGCAGTAATGTCAGCCTTATAATTCTCGAGGTTATCTGCCAGTGGCTGTCGATGGTGTAACGGTAGGGTGCGCGGTTCTTGCGTATGAGTACGTTGGTTCGATCTTCGGCGGCGGTCACCTCAATTAGTGACGGCTGCACTTTCGAGTATTTAGCCATAAAAAAGTTTCTCAAAAATTCTGTTCGGAACCGGTAGCTCCCAATCAGTGAGTGTAAAACTAGAACGCGCACATCTCGCTGGTTGTGAGGAGCTCTCTCCCATCCCTTTATGGGATGCAATGGGAAACCATTTGTTTTATCTGCCAGTTACAAATTCAAAGAAAGTTAAATACCATTGGCAATTGTACTTATTTTCAAGTCATTGCCTTCATATCTGACAGGTTTGGCTTTTAAATATTTAAATGTACAGGTTTATGAATTTGAAAGTATTTCGAGGCAATACCTATCGAAGCCACAAACCTCTAAATATAAAATACTTTAGAAACAGAATTGCCAGCATTAAAACAAACTAAAAATAATGAAAAGCATTGCCATATTTCAATACAATTGACATCCGATTCCACAACCTGCATTTGCTTTGACTGCACAAATGGAAATTCTAAATTTTTTAATTGCCATTGCGAACAGTGGTAATTCTTTTGCATTTGCATTAGATAATGTGATGTAAATTACAATCCAATGCAAATTAAAAATACCATTAACTGTCATAAAACTCATTATCACCTGAATGAAAATGAATAAAGAACGAGTCATCCTCTTCTGGAGTAATCAAGTGAACAATGTAAATTAATTACAATAAATATTGTTTACCTTTCGGCACCTCATCATCATCACCTTCACGGCATCATACGTTATTTGCCGACTAATTTCCCATTTATTCAAACAAATCCCTTCTTGCTTTCATCCATTTATCCTTCTGTTTATCGATGGCAAAGAACAGTTGCCATGCCTTGTGACCACCACCATTGTGGTGGACTGTATTTAATTTCACGTTAAAGCTGTATTACATTTTGATTGGATTCACTGTTGTCGTTTTGGTAGCTACATCATCTGGAACAGACATTGCACAGTAGGGTGTACTAAGAAGCTCGTTTTTGGAATTTTGAATGTTAGAAGGGGGTGGGGGGATTTAAAAAGATTCGTATTCGAAAGCTGATTACGGGGAAAAAACTCTTTTGTTTGTGCGAGAGGATTTATAGTCCCCTACCAGCCGTTGAAGTTACAATCCCTAGTGTGCACTTAGATATTTAATTGTTTGAGTAGAGATTGTAGCAACCATAAGTTCCATTGTTGCCACGGAATTGCGGTTGCCATAACAGAATTGAGGTCGTCACGACTGAATTTAGTCCCCACAACTGAAATTCGATTGAAGCAACCTCGTTTCATAATTGATTCAACTATATTCATTATGCCAACTAAATTTTCTATACCATCGGTTGCAACGGCCGAGTTTGGTATCGATTCGGTTGTAACTATTGAATGTGGTATTAATTCGACCATCGGTAGCGCAATGGTTAGTGTACGCGTCTCTTGTACATGCGATCTTGGGTTCGATCCCTACACTGACCACCTTAAATTTCTTTCGGCGGCGCTCACCTCGCATAGTGACGGCGACACTATCGAGTATTTAGCACTGAAAAAGCTTCTCACCGTTCGGAACCGGAGTAAAACTATAGATCCCAATAAGTGAGTATAAACTAGAAATGGAAAGCGCACAGCTCACTGGTTTTGAGAAGATCTCCCCAATTCTTTCATGGGATGTAATGGGAAACCATTTATTTTTATTGGAACGAAGTTCCTTATCGCACGTTGCGGGATGGGGTCTAAATGAAATAAATTTAACAACTTTTGTTTTAACACTATTATGCTACAACTATTATCAACTATATTGTTTACTTTTGCTTTGGTTTGTGTCTACACTAACGCACAGTGGTTCAAAGTTCACATTTAACGCGAATTTATTAAAATTTCTTACTTCTAAGAATTTTGTTAAATATCGTTTGAATCCAATATTTAGTAAACAAACTATACTACACCGTGTAAAATTTGTCATTTAAATAAGTATTTTAGTGGTCTGGTAACACCAAATTCAACAATGTACACAAGTGTATTTTATAACCAAAATAAACAGTTACATTACTTGACAGTTTTCTTTGACTTATTGAAATGTAATTTATTTTTTCCATTGTTCATTGAATTCTGTGTACTTTATTTATTATGTCCGCCGAAGAAAACGGTAAGTAGATGTTGTATATTACTAGATACGACCTCACTTAAAATTCATAGTGTTTTGTTGAGAAACGTAAAAATAACGGGGCCTACAAAAAATTGCAGATGATTGCAAGCTTAAAAGACTATTGTGTTAATTAGTTCATATACTGGTATTTTATAATAAAAAGAAAACCGAATCCCCGCGTTACCCCAACATTTGATATATTATTTTTTTCAGAAAATGTTGCTGCAATAACGTACTTGGAGCTATTTCAAGAATGGTTTAAGTTCAAAAATTTAACTAGGGTTGAATGTGTCAAATCGCTGGGAATGCATATATATAACATTATTCATATAGAAAACCAGGATATACAAGGCCAATTAGAAAATTTTGTGAAAAATGTTGAATGTCGCTGGAAGAGACCAAATAATTACAGGGCAAGATTTTTGGAAGTGAATAAAACATGGCTTGAATCAATTATGACTTTTTCAATCAATGAGACTGAGGATACAACAACTCGTATATCGAAACCTGGTAGGCCCTCAAAACATTTCAGCGAATCTGGTACCAGGAGTCAGCATATGGTTAAAGGTAATTCATTAGATCAACTTTCTCGTGCAACTCAATGTGCTTTGTGGAAGAATGGTAAGAGAGATGCCGCACATATGGTTAAAGATGCAACAGAGGGACGATCAGCTTCTGTCAAAAGACGTATGACCAGCAAAATCTCAGAAAAAAATATGGCTGTACCAATGTCTCCAGACGAAGCATTGGTACTTATAATAAACACCAAATCAAGTAAATCAATTTACCTATCATATAGACTTGCTGCAAAGAACTGCAATGCTAATATTTATCCATCGTGGCATAAGATATTATCTGCTAAAAAAAGTTGCTATCCTGATGAAAATAGCATTATAGTGACTAACATAAGTGTGGAGATAAATCTACAAGCTTTACTCAATTTAACAATAAGCCGAATATGTAAACTTCAAGAAGAAGTATTTCTGACCTGTACAAGCAAAACATTTACATTGATTTGCAAATGGGGTATAGACGGTAGCTCCGGTCAAAGTAACTATAGACAACATACCACCTCAAAAGAAAAAGACTCATCTGTCTTAATTATATCACTAGTACCTTTACAGCTACGAGATAGCCAAGATGACACCAATATCATATGGCAAAATCGGGTTCCATCATCCACACGGTTTTGCAGAGCAATTAAATTTATTTTTGCTAAGGAAACGCCGGAACTTACCCGAGCTGAGGTCGATAATATTACACAACAAATTACGAGTTTGCAGAGTTTTAAATATCAGGATAAGAATATCGATTTCAATCTTGTGCTAACAATGGTTGATGGCAAAGTTTGGAATACATTGACTGAAACAAGATCTACACAAAGTTGTTACATATGTTCCGCTAAGCCTTCAGAAATGAACGATTTGCAAAATGTAACTAAAAAATTGCCTAAGATTGAAAATCAAAACTTTGGACTGTCCTCGTTACATTCGTGGATCAGGTTTTTTGAATGTTGCCTGCACATATCATATAGATTAGAAGTCAAAACATGGCAGGTCAGAGGAGAGAATAAAAACTTAGTGGAGTCAAGGAAAACTGAAATCGTTCATAAATTGAGACAAGAACTAGGTATATTAGTTGATCAGCCAAAACCTGGATATGGATCTAAAAATACGGGTAATACCGCAAGAATTTTTTTTGAAAATCATAAAAAATCGGCTGAAGTGACGGGTTTAGATGAGAATCTCATATACCGATTCTATATAATTTTGCAAACCATTTCATCTGGATACGAAATAGATGTCAATAAATTTCATGAGTATACTATGGAAACTGCAAGAAAGTATGTGTCTTTATATCTTTGGTACAATATGCCAACAAGTGTTCATAAAGTGCTAATTCACGGATCAGCAGTTATTAACCAAGCAATTTTGCCTATTGGACAGTTGGGAGAGGAGGCACAAGAGGCAAAAAAATAAAGATTCATACGAGAACACAGAAGCAGAAAACACAAAGCAGAACACACTAATATCGACCTTTTTAATTATTTTTTGTTATCATCCGATCCGATCATATCTGAATTAAGCATGCAGGGTAAATGTCGTAGAAATAAAAAATTAGAGTCGGAGGCTATGAGTCTCCTTAAAGCGCCGCATGTAGAATTAAATATAAGTATGTAACATAAATATAATTTTCCTTATTTTTTAATATTAACTTTACTCTTTACTTTTTATTGAAATATTATTTGTTAATTTAACTAACAGCTTATTGTAAAGGACAAATATGGTTTCATTTTAGCAAAAACTACTTTAAGCAATAAGGTTTGTATAATTTTGTGAAGTTTCAACACAATTAGGAATTAATTCGCGTTAAAAATGTATTCTGAACCACTGTGTAACGGCTTGGATCATAGAGAAAGAAATTAATTAGATGTCTCACATATGTTGGCAAATTTCTTGTTTAATGGGAAGTTTTCTAGGTGGAGCCCCAGTAACCAATATTTAGTATATGACGGGTTTTTCAATAAGAGCGCTACAAAAGTTTTTTTAAATAAAACAAAACCGGTTTTAAATACCAATGCAATTCTTTATTCCTGTGAAAGTACGTTCGATGCCATTATGTATGGAACTCGATTTCTTTTGCATGGCCACCACGGGCACGCTCACAGAAGTCCTGACGCTGAACCCAATTTTCTAGGGTATCCAACTTGTGTTTAAAGGCGATTTAGTATTTTTAGATGTTCTTCAAAACTGCATTAATCTCTCGACCAGTATTATTGCTGATTGGATGACCAATAATGGACTTACGATTAATACTGGTAAAACAAAGGCAATGTTTTTTGGTAGCATTCAGAATGATGATATTTCAGTCCGTATTTGTGGTCGTTCTATTGATGTTGTGGATAGTATGGAATGTCTTGGTGTTCTGCTTTACAATATACATAGGTTAGAGTTACATATAAGTTCTGTGACCAAGAAGGTAAATTTTGTGCTTAGAAAATTATATAGTTGTAATTTATGTCTTCCACTGAATATTAAGAAGCAATAAGAAGAAGCAAGCAAGAGATCAAACGGAGAATTGTGCTTGCGAATAGATGTTATTTTGGGCTAAGCAAGCACTTTAGAGATAAAGCCCTCTCTCGAGTAACAAAAGTCCAGCTGTACCTGACTCTCATTCAACCTGTCTTGCTTTATGGCGCAGAATCCTGGGTCCTATCGCAAGCAGACGAAACATCTGTAGGAGTCTTCGAGAGAAAAATACTCCGAAAAATTTATGGCCCTATAGTGCACAACGGCGAGTATCGGCGACGCATGAATCATGAGCTGTATGAGCTTTATCCTGACATTGACATAGTTAAGCGGATCAAGGTAACGCGATTGCGCTGGGTAGGCCATGTCAGTAGAATGGATGAAGATGAACCAGCGCGAAGGGTTTTCGAAACCGAACTCGAAGGAAGACGAAAAATAGGATGACGAAGACTCCGTTGGAGGGATAAGGTTGACGAATCCCTGCGTACACTTGGTATTGCCAACTGGAGAGATAAAGCAAAAGATCGAACTGGTTGGCGAAATATGTTATCTTCGTTTTGTAAGGTCCCTGACCCCCCGGGGTTGTCCGAGACCGGATAAGTAAGTAAGTAAGTAATTCATTCTATTATAATGCCGATTGTTTTATATGGCTTGGAGTTATACAGTGGCACTCTAGGTTACGTGTTAAAAAAATTAACTACACTTTTTCACCGAGTCCTTAGATATGTCTACTCATTAAGAGGATATGACCACGTTTCAAATTATGTCACAAATTTTTTAGGTTGTTCATTTTTAAACTTTCTAAAGTTTAGAGTTCTGATATATTTTTATAAAACAATCAAAGCGCGAATACCAGTGTTCCTACTTGACTTGTTTAATTTTGGTAGATCAACAAGGAATAGTAAACTTATTATACCCCGAATATCATCCTTTTTAGAGCAATCTTTTCTTGTGAGGGTAGCCCGTATATATAATAAACTTCCTGGACCTCTTAAATCGTTTCAATTTTCGAAAGAGACATACAAGAAGAAGATTTTGCAACATGTCCACGTAAATGATTTATAAAATAAAGCATTTAATAAATATTACAAATTTCAATTATCCTAGTAGTGTTGTATGTTGATTTATGCTCCGTTTTCTACTACTCTAGGTATAATATAGCAATTTCTTAATTACCACAAAGTATTTATACTTCTTTTTGGTTGAAATATGAGTACTTAATTGGTTTTGCTGCTTAAAATTTATATAGTTTTTTTATGTTTTTACGATTGTGGTTAAAAAATAAACTGTTACCAAAACATAGATATTTTTTGTCTCATGTTATTCTATATATTTAATATTAAAACAATTTATAAATAGCTCTTTAATATGCAGATGGCCCTCAGCCTGCAAGTTTGAATTTTTTGAATAATGGATTCTTTTAACTTTTTTTTTTTTTTGCAAACTAGATTAGTAGTTGAAACTGTTACCCATAGTTCAATTTATATAATGTTATTATTAAAACTTTTTTTTTTACTTTTTCTAATTATTTTATTTTTTATTATTTTTTCTACAACATAGTGAAGAAACAGTTATAATTAGTTTTAAGTTTTTTTTATATATGTTAACAGAAATTATTGTAGAAATTTTGTAACCATATAAGGCCTCGAGGCTCGGTTATGTAAATAAATAAATAAATAAATAAAAAATAAATCGGCTGATACTGCTGCAATTTCACGTTCGATATTCGTACGAAGTTCATCAATCATAACTGGCTTTTTAGCATAGACCATAGACGTGACGTAGCCCCACAGGAAATAATCTAACGGCGTCAAATCTCACGACCGAGGCGGCCAATCTACTGGGCCATTTCGTGAGATAACACGTTCACCAAACTTGGTTTCCAATAAATTGATTGTCACATTCGCTGTCTGGTTTGTGGCGCCGTCCTGTTGGAACCTCCAAGTCCATATTATCCAATTGGGGCCAAAAATATTCGGTTATCATTGAACGGTAGCGATTCGCATTCACAGTAATGTGCCGGTCTTGATCATCACGGAAGAAGTACGGCCCAATGACGCGCCGGCCCATAAACCGCACCAAACCGTAATTTTTTCGGGATGCAATGATGACTCGTGGATTACGTGTGGATTGCTGTCTGACCAATAACGCATATTTTGCTTATTGACGAAGCCATTCAGCCAGAAATGAGCCCCATCGCTGATTGTTGAGGCCTCTTAAAGTTGGCCTCTTAAAGTTGAGGCCACTGACTCCAAATTTCGGTAGTAAATTTTAATAATTTCGACTCATTGTTGGCTCGTATATCTTTCCATGGTGAAATGACAAACCTTACTGAAGAGAAATGTCAAAAGAGCGGGAAAAAATATGGCGTCGTTTGCTGTCCCTATCGATTTACTGTTGTAGCGTCTCTGTTGAAAAACCCTTCATTGTAGTGTTGAACCCAATAAAAAGTAAATTTAGAAAAGCCAAAGTGTAAAAAAGTAAATTTTCTCAAAAAAATACCTATTCACATTCTTAAACAAATTACCGTTTCTTAAAAAATACCTTATCTTAAAGAAGTACCTTTGCTTAAAAAGGTAAATTTTCTTACAAAAAGTACCTTTTCTTAAAAAAGTTAATTTTCTTACAACAAATTGCATTTTTCTTCTTTTTAAGAGTAACTTTTTTGTAATAACTTTTCTTGAGATAAGTACCCACTCTTAAAAATTTACCTATTCCTGAAAAAAGAACCATTCTAAAAATTTACCATTTTCAAGAAATGGTTTCTTCAAAAAAATCAATTTTTTTTACAAAAATTCTTTTTCTTAAAAGTACCTTTCCTTAAAAATAAAATAATATGTTGAGATAAGTAGCCTTTCTGAAAATAAGTACATTTTCTTATAAAAGTAACCTTTTCCAAAAATAAGTACCACTTCTTTAAAAAGTGTCTGTTCTTAAAAAAAGTACTTGTTTGTAAAAAAAATCATACTGTTCGGATTTTTCTTACAGAAAGTACTTCTTCTTAAAAGTAGTACCGTTTCTTAAAAAAAAACATTAGGTTTAAATAAAGGAAGTACCTCTCTTTATAAAAGGAGCTTTTCGGGAAAATATAATACATATTATACTTTAAAAAAAACATACATTCTATGAATAAAATTACATGAGGTGTCAGGGGACACCCGGTTGGAACGAAGTTCCTTTCGCTATATATTATGGACTAGTTAGTTCCAATACGCCTACGGCGCCTGTTGAAAAATGCTGTAATTTAAATGGATCTTTAAGAAGAGATACTTTTTGTTAAATGATAAACTTTTTTAAAGAATTTTTTTAATTATTGAATGTATGTTTTTTAAAAAAAAAAGTTTATCTTTAGGTCTATTTTGTAAGAATATATATTATATTTTCCCGATAAGGTCTCTCTTTGATGAGAGGTACTTCTTTTATTAAAAGCTAATGTTTTTATGTTAGAAAAAGCCTAAGAGTATGAATTTTTTTTTACAAAGACAACTTTTTTAAGAACAGGTACTTTTTGAAGAAGTTGTACTCTTTTTAGGATAAGGTTATTTTTTAAGAAAATTTACTATAAAAGAAAAGAAAAAGTATTATTTTATTTTTAAGAAAAAGTACTTTTAAGAAAATGAATTTTTGTAAGAAAGGATATTTTTTGTAAGAGAAGGTTTTTTTTTAACAAAAGCTCTTTTTTACGAAAGAACAGGCCACATTTTAAGAGTAGGTACTTATTTCAAAAAAAAGTTATTTTGTTTTACAAAAAGGTACACTTTAAAGAAAAGCTAGTTTTTTAAGAAAAGGCAATTTGTTGTAAGATAATGTACGGGTTTAAGAAAAGGTACTTATTTAAAAAATTAATTTTTTTAAGAAAAGGTACTTTGTGTAAGAAAATTTACTTGTTTAAGCAAAGGTACTTCTTTAAGATAAAGTATTTTGTTACGTAAAGGAACTCTGTTTAAAAATATGAATAGGTATTTTTTTGAGAAAATTTACTTTTTTTTTAAGAAAACGCACTTATTTAAGAAAATGTTATTTTTTAAACTTCTTTCACTTTGGCTTTTCTAAATTTACTTTTTATTCGGTTCAAACTACAATATGTAATAAACAGGCTCCACCTAGAAAATTTCCCATGAAACAAGAAATACCCCCAATATGTTATAACTATATAAGTCTAGACACAAACCAAGCTAAAAATACGAGTGTAAAAGTAAGTGTGCTGCCAAACGTAATTCCATGCTAAAGGTTGTACTTCATGGATTTGCCACTCTTGTACTTTGGCATTTTTAAATTTACTTTTTCTTGGGTTCAAAACTACAATAAGTAATAAAGAGGCTCCACCTAGAAAACTTCCCTTTAAACCAAACCAAACCAAAAGTACCCAATATAGTTCATAATAATGGGTTGTAATAAAGTAGTTAAAAGAGAGTTGTTTCAAATTTTTTCATTTAGCCCCCATCCCGCAACATGCGATAAGGAACTTCGTTCCAAAAATTTTTATTAAAAAAAGTTTATAATTTTTTTTATCATTTTCTTAAAGATCCATTTAAATTATCGTATTATTCAACGGCCGCCTTAGGCATGTTGGAACTAGCTAGTACATAATATATGTATAGCGAAAGGAACTTGGTTCCAACCAGGTGTCCCCTGACACCTCATGTGATTTTTTATTTATCAACTCGGTCGCAATAACCGACTTTGGCATTAAGTAGGTTGCAGCGCCCGAATTTACCTTCAATTCGGTTGCTGTAACCGAATTTCTCGTGAATTCTGTTGGGACAATCGAATTCATTTTCAATTCGGTTACCACAACATAATTTAATATATTTCAAACTTGACGTTTAAAATTCTAAAAGAAAATATTATATTAAAAAAGCTGAACAAAACTTACAATTCTTGGGTTTTATTGTGGTTATTAAAAAAGGGAAGTAAAAATATTATAATTATTTTTTTTCTTCATTAAAACGTCATATTTTGCGTTCGATCGTATGAGATGTGCTGCCAACGTCGTTTTCTAATAATCGACAGACACAATACGTCATAATTGTTGTGGTGAACCTAACTGCCGAGATTTTAAAAACGGTCGGAAATGGACGTAGGATGAATTTATTACCCGATATAAATTTTTTGTTCGGTTTGTAAATATTTAGGAGAATAGTTTTGGAATTTATGGAAAATAGTTCATCACTAAATTAATGTAGAAAAAATTCAAAATTCAGTTATGACTATTTACATTCGGTTGTAGAAAACTCTAATTTGACAGTGACAACCTGTAATTCGGTTTTAACAAAGTCTAAATCGATGCGATAACTTCTAATGCGGTAAGGACAACCTCTGATTCGGCGTTTCTATTAAATTACCCAAAGGGTAATGGGGAAAATAATGTGTAGTTACACAAGACGATGGGAAATTACCCATTACCCACAGGGAAGTGGAGAAAATAATTATTTATTATAATATGTAGCTACCCACGACGAAGGGGAATTCCATATCACGACTACCCATTACTCTCAGGGTAATGTGGAAAATAATGGATATTTACCCACGACGATGGGCCATGGGTTACCCAGGGTAAGCCATCCCCATTTCTCATGGAAAATATGAAAAAATTAGAAAAAATCCTATAATTTTTTTCTTATTGTATGTGAATAAGGAACACAAATAAATAAATAAAATAAAATAAATGTAACCAGTTTTTGATGGAATGGAATAGTATGGAAGATTTTTTTTTGAAAAAATCGCAAAAATTAGAAAATCGCAATACGGAAACAGTGCGTGCATTTGCAAACAAAAAAATAACCTGCGTAGGATGCTTTATCCAATGGATGGCATCAATTTTTTTTTGTTTAAAAATCGATATAACTAAAATTTTTTGAATGCCCTTGAGCCTTTATTTCAGATATGGAGCGTGGAATCGATAAAATAACACTATTTTAAGGGTTTCAAGATTTTTGCATAAAGTGGTCCAATTCGTATGGACGAAGTATTTTTATTTAAAAAATCGCCAAAATAAAAAAATCGCTAAAATAAAAAAGTGGTTAAGTAATTATATTTTGTACATCCATAGGAGGCTTTAACCAATGGAAATCTCTGATACGGCATCACTTTGTTTTTAAAAACAGAATAGCTAAATCCAAAGTTTTTGGAGGCCAATCAAGTGTCCAATCGAAAAATTACATATTCTTGGGACTTTCTAAGTGTTTTTTTTTCCATAAAGTGGCCCAATTGATATACTTACTTTTATTGACTATATTACAACCTCATGAGGTCAGACGTTTTACACATATTAATTAAACAAACAAATTAAACAAATTTCAATATATTCTTCCAACTGTCTCTATCCTTCGCCTTTTCTCGCCAGTTGGTAACACCAAGGATACGGAGGTATTCTTCTGCCTGGTCTTTCCAGCGGAGTCTTGGTCGTCGTCTTTTCCTACTTCAATCGGGTACGTTATCAAAAATCTTTTGCGCTGGCTCATCTTCATCCATTTTGATAACATGGCCTAGCCAACGCAATTGACCCACTTTTATTCGTATAGCTATGTCCACGTCAGAATAGAGATTATATAGCTCTGCGTTCCAGCGATGTCGGTACTCGCCGTTTTCCCCAACAGGACCATATATTCTACGGAGAATTTTTCTCTCGAAAAGTCCCAGGTGTTTTTCATCCGCTTGCGATATGACCCAAGTTTCGGAGGCATATGTCAAGACAGGTAAAATGAGAGTCTGATATAACAGGACTTTTGTCCGTCGAGAGAGGACTTTGTTCCTAAACTGCTTGCTGAGCCCAAAATAACGTCTACTTGCATGCACAGTTCTCCTATCCAATTGATATAGAATAATTTTTTTTTTTTAAAAATTTCCCAAATAAGAAAATTGTTATAATAAAAAATAACCATAACTCGGAAGCGGTGTGTCCAATCAAAAAAGTAATTATATTTTTACCTCCATAACTGGATGTCTATGATACGGCATTACATTTTTTTAAAAACAGAATAGATAAAACTAGAGATTTTCGAATATCAAATCGCTAAAACGCCCCTTGGCTATATTTCGGAAACTGAACGTCGAATCGAAATGAAAACCCTTAGAAACACTTATGAAAAACCCTTAGAAACACTTAAAATTGAGTTAAAATTCGATTGGGCGCTCCGTTTCCGAAATATAGTCGCAAGGGTGTTTTAGCGGTTAGCCGAAATACGAACCCTGATAGTTATCATCCGAAAAAAAGAATTTGATATGCTTTGGACAAAATCCACGGTAGTTGGGATTACTAATTTCCCTACTGTAACATATATAAATACATATGAAATAGTTTTTACACTTTTCGTTGATCCAACAAATAGAATATTCACCACTGCAGAATAATTTGATTGCTAGAACTAAAATGCGATTGACAGATCATATTTATTTCTTGTTGCTGGGGCTTCAACTAAATATGCCAGTTTTTGCAACCAAAACTGAATTACAAATCAATTGATCTGCACAATATTTGGTGATACGGAACACAATTATTGGTCGTCACAACTGAATAATGTAATAGTACAAGGGACTGCCAAACTTTAGTTGGCTGTAAATTTAGTTGTGACAACGATTTTGTGCTCTGTGTGTATCTGTAACAATTTTGAAATTACGTTATATAGCCCCAATGGAGAATTTATGACACAACCTTGAATGAACCGTCAAAACGAAAAAAAAGTTATCATGACGAAGAGAAAGTTCCCAGAAGTACTGATGACTTTCAATGGCGTGTAATATTTATGCACACGAATTGTCCTAAAATTCTCACTCGCTGGGAAAGAAGTTAGCATGCAAGTTGCAAGATATTAAATTTCCTGAAAATTTAGGATTTCTTAAATATGTTAACGGTGGTACTGGGATTTCAAATGGAGTTTATTTAGAGTGGATGCCATCATTAATGCCAACAATATTTTAACTTACATGTTTTATAGCAATCTACTGAACTTCCTTTGAAATCCTTCGACTTTACGCTCCAATGCTCAATTAACTTAGTTGACTTTCATTTCAAATATGCACATGTCAAGGAAATGCATTCGAGCAGTCGTCCATTTTATTTCTATTGTCCATTATACTAAATCCCTATGCATATTAGTACTGTTATACAGATTTTATGAAATTGAAACAAAAAACAACGTTTCACTCTTCTGACTTTCTATTTTTTTCTTCCGCATTATGACGGTCGCGTAGGAGAATGTTAAATGTATATTTCCGCTGCATATTTCAGGGATGAGTCTTTAACATGCAATGCCAGTCAGTTCATATGACAAAAGTGTAAAAGTGTAAATACAAAAAATACAAAAGTGTATTTTTTTCTTCCGCATTATGACGGTCGCGTAGGAGAATGTTAAATGTATATTTCCGCTGCATCTTTCAGGGATGTGTACTTTACATGCAATGCCAGTCAGTTCATATGACAAAAGTGTAAATTTGAGTTTTCAAACATTTGTGTTGTTTCCAGGAGAATGTCAGCACATATGTACATTTTCACTTTTTTTTCGTTTATATGAAATCCTTTATATTACACCAAATCCTTATATTACAGATGTCCTTATATTACAGATGTGCAGCGAATGTACTACGACGAGTGTGCAAAAAGTATTGCAATTGTGACCAGTGATGGGTGACAAACGATAATGCGATTAAATATTTCCCAATATAACTTTGAAGATACTTTAGTTCATATTGCAGATCCATTCTAAGATATATTCGGTTAATATAAGAAATCGAACAAAATTCCATAAAGTTATTTTCCAGTAGTCTGAAACAATGTTTTAGAATGTCGCAAAAGTTACGCAAGCTGAGCAGCCTGTCCCACGATGTCGAAAGAAAATCTGAGCGTAAGAACGCCAGCCACTCATTTTCGCTCTTCTACTTGACACTCGCCTGGCTTTAAGTCTTATTCTGTGGTTGTGTATTTACAACATCGGGGCCCACTAACTATTTTTGCTGTCACCGGACGTGAATGTCAAAACCACTCACTTGTGTTTTGATTGTCGCATAGCTGGAAAACAAACAAACGTTTGAAACAAAAACAATATATCTATAATTTATGACATTATAAACATTTTTGATGTGTTAAAGTGAACACATGCAAACAACACACAGCGTTAGCATCACATACGTGGTTGTTGTACAACAATAGTCTCTGCCTGAAAATAAGTGTGATGGTATTGATGTGAGTGTAAAACTAGAACGCGCACAGCTGACTGGTTGTGAGAAGCTCTCCCTAATCCCTACATGGGATGTAACGGAAACTATTTATTTATTTTATTGATGTAGCGGCAGCGAACAAACAATCAGGTCGTCGTCGCCAAAGAGTATTGAATAGTACAGAGAACTCGTGGAACGAATTGTATGGCTCAAAAGCACTAGCGACATCTAGCGAATGATTCAAAACGTATTAACTGGGTCCATTCATAATTTTAATGTGAAACATTGATGCCTTTTGAAACATTTATGCTTTTTATGTAATATCATTGTCGAAATTGTGCATTTATATAGAAATACTAGCTGACCCGGCAAACTTCGTTTTGCCCAAAATCGGTTTTTTATAAAGCCGAAACTAATCCTGACTAATCCTGATTCAGATTAGAGGAGGTAGAGATTGTCGTGACACGTGTGACTAACGCGTGACCGTGAGTAAGATACAAATCAATCACGTGATCGTGAGTGTAATAAAATGTTAAAAAGTTTAGCCAAAAAGTTTTTTTTAATACAGGTCGCGAGTGACCGTGCGTGATAATTTTTTTGATCACGTGAACGTGCATGATCGTGGGTAACAAAAATTTTAATGCGCGTGATTGTTCGTGATTGCTATCTTGTCAACCGTGAGCGTGCGTGACCGTGACTAAAAATTTACTCACGTGCACATCTCTAATCCAGATGCGCCATCAGCACATACACACCATTTCCTACTGTACCATTATGTGCTGCCATTACGTACAGTGATATTTAGCCGAGGCACGAACCAAGAATAACGAAATAAGAATAGGAACCAACTAACGAATGCAGGAAATTTAAAAAACGATCGCTCCATCCGCTTTGGCGTCTATACGGTACTAAAAATGCAAATAATCAATCAAACAAACAATCAAGCAATCAAACAAAAACAAACTTATTTTTATATATATGCAGCAAAAGTATATTTTTTGAAAAAATTTGGAAAATAGTAAAAAGTAATAATAAAATTCTTTATTCTAACGCTAAAGTATGAACAATATTTTTTGTCTCTCCATTTTCTACAAAAACAAATAAATCGTTGGGTTTACCAACGCGTGAACATGCTACATAAAGCTGTCCGTGTGAGAAACATGAATTTGCATAGACTGGCCTTGCGCCTTATTGATAGTCATGGCAAATGCTAATCTAATCGGAAACTGTAATCTTTTGAATTGAATTGGCGAATCTGTTGGTATCATGGGAATTCTTGGTAACAAAATGTGTTCGCCTTTGTACTTTCCAGTAATAATAGTTGCTTCGATGACGTTTGCCAAAATTTTCTTAACTATTAGTCTTGTTCCATTGCATAGTTTCGGTGCATTAAGGTTTCGCAATAAAATTATGGGTGATCCAATTTTTAATTGTAGATGATGTGGAGGTAAGCCAGGTAAATCCAAAGAATTCAAAAATTCGGCTGGAAAGTTTACACCTTCATTCTCGTCTAGCACTGTATCAATTGATTTGAAAGAAAACGATGTACCTTCTAGAATATTTTGAATTTGTAAATTGATGGCGTCAACATCAATATTTTTGGCAGCTAAAATCGCACGTTCACTCAACCATGTATGGTTTTTGTGGTTATCTGTAATATTTGGGAAAACGTTTTCAATTAAAGCATCTCTTGATGGCATTAAGTGACAAAAATCGTCCGGAAATTTTATTGTTTGAGTTTTTGGATTGATAGTAATTTTACCATCACCAATGTCGAGCAACTGTTTCGAAAATCGTTCAGCAGACGGATCATTTTGAATTAGCACACGCATGTTAGTTGTTAGTTTCAATTTATGAACGTTGCGCCATAATGTTGATGCTTTGAAACATGCATTTATTTCGTCTGCAAACGTTCAACGTGGAATAATTGGCAAGGTTTGGCGAAAATCTCCAGATAGTAAAATTAGAGTACCACCAAAAAGTCTGTCATTGTTTTTTAAATCCTTCAATGTCCGATTTAGCGCTTCCAATGAATGTTTATGAGCCATTGTACATTCATCCCAGACAATGATATGACATTTTTGAAGAACTTTGCCCATACCGGAATGTTTTTTAACGTTACAAATAGCATTTTCATTGTTCTGGATGTTCAAAGGTACTTTCAATGCTGAATGCGCTGTTCTGCCTCCATCCTATAACGTTGCAGCAATTCCAGATGACGCTATGGCTAATGCAATGTTTCCTTGTGAACGTATTTGTGCTAGTATAAGCGAAATTAAGAAAGTCTTTCCAGTGCCGCCGGGTGCATCTAAAAACAAAACCACCTTCCTGTGTTGCTGCAGCATGCATAATTTTATCAAAAATTAATTTTTGTTCAGGTACCAATTTTGGTATATTTGCTTGAACGTATTCATTGAGATCATCAAAATTAAATGTTTGTTCTCGCTGCATGTCACGATTAAATAAGTCACTCGCTGGACGATTAGGCGATGGCATTCCTAATTGCAAGAGTGTTTGATTCGAAATTATCATACATAGATCTTCCAGTTTTGTCAATGCTTCATTATAAATTTCTGGATAGAAATTTACATGAGCATCTCCATGAGTTATTCGCATTGCGTAAAGAATATCTTCACTCAGAGACTTTATATTTTTCCCATAGTTCTGCTGGGTTTGTTGGAAAACATGTGGTCAAGAAAATAGAAAACAAACTTCGAATTTACCTTGGTAATGAAATGAGAGCTGCATCCGCTAGAGTTTTATCCCAATGTGAATTACCTTCCAACAATTGTAATGCTAGGCATGCATCATGATAAGTCGCATGTGACAAACCATTGACTGTTTTTAAAAAAGAGAATGATGTTGCTCCTGGAACATTTATCAGCAACAATCGCAAGTAAAAGCATTCATGCTGTTTAGGATGTACGGTATACAATCGACCTAATGCATTACTCGAAAAAATACCTGGATGCCCTGCAACTGGTTTTCCTCTTTTTCGAAACTCCCATGCTTTTCTTGATTTGTTCCAAGTGAAATAAGTCGGAAGTTCAGAGTATAATAATGTTCTGGCAAATCTTCCATGCACAGTTTGTTGTTGACACAAATAGAAGAACTCTGTTAATGTTGTTTTCGGTGGTGTAAGTGCGCGTTCAGATACGTTTTGTTCTGTGAAGTAAACACGTTGTCCGTTCTCAAGATGTATTGCCAAATGAATAACTGCAGGATCTCTTTCATGAATTGGAAATGAAAGGATTCGCCAGACAGCTTCATTGCTGCTTATATACCTGCCCATTTGGTAACGGGTAACTTCATCATTTACATTTACATCTTGAACGGCGAAGACGGCCATGTCGCTACCTTTGTGAACGTATTTGCATATGTACTTTATCGATTTAACGGAACTGCATAATTCCACGTTGATGTGTGCATTGTAGGTTTCAGATAATAGTGGAGAATATGGAACAACCCATCGATTATCTATTTCAATTTCATCGCATTGATTCCTCGCGGCTAACATAAATGAATTACCTGCACATTCAGTTGATCGGCGTCGATACAATGGGTAACCATCAATGCCAGTAATTGTATCGGATAATAAATTCTTAGGGAAACGTTTCGTACATTTTCCGTTATCCATACATGGTGAATTTGGATTTATTGAACCGCAAGGACCATGGATCATATTCTTACTAACAATTTGGAATAGATCTGGATCTACATCTGGATCAGGTATTTCTGCAGATATAATTTGATCTATTTCTTCTGGTCTTATTTTGTTTATTAACCAAATTAATATATGCGCATGGGGCAATCCTCGTTTTTGCCACTCGATTGAATACATCCAGCACTGCGTTTCTCCGAAAATGTGATGTTTGACTATTAAATCTATTAAAGATTTTAGTTTCTGCTTAAAAACGCGTGCTGTGATGTCGTGACGGTCACTTGGTGATTGGCCAGATATTAATAGTTTTTTAATTTCATCCCATTGGGGATTACATGTAAAAGTAAAAAAAAAATCTGGCCTTCCATATGCTCGTACATACGCCATAGCATCTTGTATGTATTCCTGCATATGCCGAGGGCTACCTGTGAACGACGAAGGCAGAATGCACATTTGACCTATATTGTTGATATTTAAATTTGCATCCACATTATTGTTGATGGAATCACGCAAATGTATATATTCCTCGGTTCTAAGCTTAAATTGATTAAATCGGATATAACGAAGGCGTTCACTTTCAATCTTTGCGTACACGTCCACAATGAATTGGTGATATAAGTTACGACATTTTAAAATATGATTGTCCTCGTTTTTTCGAATCATAATTCTATGGGCATAGAAATTCATTGCGCTCACTTTCTTATTTTTTTCTTGTCCTAGAACGCAATGAAATTTTTTTGTAAATAATAATAATATGTGTAAATATTTAAAGTGAAAAGTGTACCTGTTGATGGATCTGTTTGTTTTATATTGATGTGATATCCATCCTCGCCTTCCCAAAACATTAAAGGGTATTGAAATGCATCGTATGAACGATGGGTGTCTTGAATAACTTGTAGAGTGTTATTTCGGCGCATGATTCGAATATCTCTCTGTTCAAATGCATCACCAACCATAACAATGCCCACTTCATTAACAGTGGGAGCATTGAAACGACGCGCATGTTCACCCACTGGAACTTTGTCAGCTTTTATGACAATCATGTAATTGTCGTTTTGTAATCGTCCTGACACTTGTTTGAACACTTGAATGAGCTGATTCTTTTCAGATAAAAAACTTTCTAATGTTGAAACAATTGCTCGCTCTATGTGATTATATTGACACCGTATATTAACTTGTTGCTCCTCATCTCCAACGAAATAGATTTGCAAATATTTTGGCGGTTCATTTGGTAAAGGAAGCAGGGATCCAATGTGATGGTACACTTGGCCCTGTATTTTGAATGTGGAATCGAAATTGCGACCTTGTCCGTCTGTGTTTGAAATGATTTTGGCAGCAAAAGATGTCATTTGAAAGCAGGAGTTAAACTTACGAATTTTTTTCAAAAACAATTTGGAGTCTGCGTTGTTGCCTTCCATAAGCGATTTTAATGGCTCTGGTGGTTGGTTCAAAGTAGGCAACACAACTTTTCCCGAAGAACAGCACATTCCTGCTGCCTCATTTTTGAATGTTAGCGCGTGACAATGCGTACATTCTTTATCCATATTGCCAATAATGATTTTTGAGTGTGTACTGTATTCTATATCGGGATCATACTCGAAAGCAATTCGATTGAATGAAGATAGCGCCAATGCTCTGCTTGCTTGCATTCTTGATCTATTTGCGGATCGAGTTATATTTCTGGACGCATCATTTGCATTATTGCGTGATCTTCTTGCTGAATTTCGCAAATCAGCTAAACGCGCAGTTCGATGATCTTCAGATTCAACCGAACGGGCGGCCGCAGTTTGTGTTCGTACCATTTCTGCTCTCTGTTCTTGCGTTAAATTTGCGCGGCTTCTTTGCCTATTTAAGGAACGGCGACTATATCTACCAATGTTTGCTCTTCGTGGTGGAGGAGGCATGATTAAACTGCAATATTTAACTTAGATTAAACAATAACATTCACAAAATTAACAAAACTTTGCTTTCACCTTAGCAATAAATATTAACTTTTTATATAAAAACGTCCGTGCATATGTTTGTGACACCATCAGATCTGAACGATAAAAGCAATAGAATACATATTCACACCATAGGTTCTATGCAATGTTGTCAATTGTGCTGGCATTAAACCGGTTTTTTACATTTCTTAGTCCGCTTTTACATTGGGCAATTGTAAATGGCAATTCTGCATTTTTGTAGTTGCGTGAGGTGAGAAGAATAGAAGGGGGAAATTGCTATACCGTACTTGGCAAGTCGTTTTGTTCTTCTCATTTGTATTTTTAAAGAGAGAGTAATTTTGCCTGTCCTGTCTATATTGTGAGACAAATTTTTTTCTTGGTAAAGCCGACAGAATTGTCAAACTGATTTGTCTTGTGTAAAAACGAATGGCAATAACAAAAGCGAATCACACAAATTTTTGCAATTCGACTTGCCCTGTGTAAAAGCAGACTTATTGTCTTTTTGTTTTCAAGCCGCAAGTGGAGTGGGAGGAATATTAGAAAATATGTGGTGTGGGAATGAATGTTGATTTTTTTTCTTCTTATTGTGTGTGAATGTCAAAATAATGGATTTTTAATGTGTGATTTGGGTAGGAGGTACCACGCGCCTTTGTCCACTCTGCCCACATTTCCAGCAGAACTTATAATATGTACACCGGACCTTCGTACCAAATTTTATTCAAATACCATTAACAGGAGCAGAAATAATGGATTTTTAATTTGTAGTTTGTATGGGAGGTACCACGCCCAGTCCAAAATTCCGGCTCAAAACTACATATACACCTATTCGGGCACCAACCGAACCTATGGTGTGAATATGTTTCTTATTGCTCTTATCGTTTAGATCTGATGGTGTGACAAACATATGCACGAACGTTTTTATATATATAGATTCTATAAAGAGAATAAGACTTGTTTATGCTCGTTTACTCAGAGTCTCTACATGAGAACGGAAAGAAAGTGCAATAAGTTCTCTATACCATTCAATACTTTTTGGTCGTCGCTCTGTTTATGCCAAAACAAAAACAATTATTTTAGTCAGCTAAATATTGCTTTATTTATTTTAACAATATTACATCTAATGTTAAAGTAGATGTAAGAAAAAAGATAGCAAATAGCAAAAGAGCCTTCAGCACAAAACCTATTCTTTTTTTATTTTCCAACGAACGTGTTCATAGAAATCGAACAAGTACCGTGTAACAAAAACGTGTTAATACATCATTCGTGAGTTCAAACAGTAAATTTTTATTGAAATATATACCAATTTCAGAATAAAAACGTCAACCTTGCAGCACCTGTATACACTGTTTAATCGTACTCTCCTCTCTCGCTCAAATGATGATTTCATAATTTTGTTTTTAACAACAACCACACAAACACACATAAAACCATGCGAACGACAAGTCGAAAGATAGAAGAGAGTCGCTCTTTGAAACGAAAGTGAGTGACTTCCTTCGTACGGTTAGATTTTCGTTGATGTTGTGGGAGTGAGTGTAATTGGGGTACGAATTTGTACTGAATTGGTTCTGTTTTCGTTAGATTGTTAGTGGGCCCCAAATCAGTTGTTTTTCGTATAGAAAGAAAGCAAACGTTAACGTTTGACCTCGTGGGACAGGCTGTACATGTAATTGAATTGTTTCTCAGGAAGTAAAGGGTGATTTTTTTGTAATTTGGTTTTTCAGTGTTAAGTTATTCCCGATCACGTTTGATTCGTGATCTGTGTCAAAGTCACAAATGTTCAGGTTGCTTTGCCATTTCATTATGAATTTTTATTGTCAAAATTCCTGCTCTGTAAAAATGTGTTTCACCAGTTGTGCCCATTTTATGGTCATCATAATCGATCCACCGAGCAGACTATTCGTGCCATTGTGCTCAAATTTCGCACCACGTTAACTTTGTTGGGCATCAAACTACCATCCAGTATCCGTAGAGTACGTACCGAGGAGAATATTTTTGCTTTATCCGCCAGTGTTAATCAAGATCGCGATGTGTCCATCCGTCGCCGATCGCAACGATTGGGTTTGTGCCATTCGACCACCTGGAAGGTTTTACGTAATGACCGCGTTCTAAAGCCATATAAAATACAGCTGGTGCAGGGGCTGAATCCAGCACAACGTGGTCTTTTCGGTGAATGGGACTTAGACGTTGGGAGGTGTATTTTTTATCGAAAAAATTTCTTCTTCGACGGGCACGTTTTTGGCTCAATGGTAGTTTTTTCGGTGAATGGGCCTTAGACAAGCTGGAAGATCACCTTATTTATTGAAAAAATGTCTTCAGCGACGAGGTTCTCTTTTGGCTCAAAGAGTACGCCAATAAACAGAATTGCCGGATTTGGTCCGAAGACTCTGTTCAAAAGCTGCCAATGCACCCTGAAAAATCCACTGGTTGGGGCGATGTATGGGCCGGCAGCATCATTGGACCGTACTTTTTCAAAATACGATGATAATCGCAAGGTTACTGTCAGTGGGGCATGATACCGTTCGATGATGATGTACTTATTGATGTGTTAGCATCTATAGGAGCTTGTAGGGACTAAACTCACAAAGTGCACACATCCAAACACAGTTTGTCCGACTGCGATCACACAGATTGTTTGGCGTTAAATTCCTTCGAAACGGCTAGACCGATTTGTATGACCGACTGCGAAACACAGATTGTCAGACTGGGAAAAAACACACACTGATGTAGCGGCAGCGAATAGTTGTCTTGTGTGGGTGCGGAGCACTCTCAGAGCAAAGAGTATAATGACGAGATAATGACAAGAGAGCAACGAAAATTGTGTGAACTTGTGAACCATATTTACGAATATAACAATGTATGTGTGTACATGTGTCTGTTGCTTTGCATTCTCTTTGTTTTTTGTGGAAATAAAACAATAAGTATTAAGCAAGAAAATAATGACACATGTTTAAATAATTTTAAGTATTAATATTATTTAAATGTAACGTCATCATATGATTGAACGCTGTTTTCTATTTTCCAATGTAACATTTACTAATGTGTTCATAGAAATCGAACAGGTACAGTGTAACAAAAAGGTGTTAACACATCGCCCGTGAGTTCGAACACTCATTGGATTTTTTTATCCAAAGTAGATGAATTTGACTTGGTTGACCTGTGGTTTTAACAGGACGGTTCGACATGTGGTTTCAACAGGACGATGCCACGTGCCACATAGCACGCGTTACCATGTACCAATTGAGAAATCAGTTTGGCGAGTAATTAATCTCACGTTGTGGAGCTGTCAAATGATCGCCTCGTTCGTACGATGTGACCGACCCAACTAGATTATTTTTTTGTTTGGCACGTGAAGTCTCTCATCTATAGGGACAAGCCAACCACGATTGTTGCCTTGGAAGAGAAAATTGGATTTCGAGAATGGACCACATGATGCGCAGCCGCAAGCAACATTTGCATGAAATAATATTAGATATGAAATAATATAGATACATATATTAAATTATAAAATGACAGGATCCATAAATCCAAATAAATATTTCATGCACTTGTAATACAAATTTTCTGTGTTTTCTTAAATTTTCAAAATCGAAATATGAAAAAAATCACCCGTTATGACATATGGCAAAGTCTTTACACGTTGACCACATAACCACACGTTGAAAAATATCGGCTCCAGCAACATATTGCAGGAAACATTTACATGTTTGCAATCACTGTTTTCATGAATTGAAGATCTTGTTTGTTTCTTTGTTGTCTATTTCGTATTCGTTTTTAGCAGTTTTTAGCAGCAAAAAAGGAACATTTGGGTCTGAAAAACATACATTATGACCTATTAATCATTTGGTTTCAACCATGTTATATTGAATATTGAATTTAGTACTCATCCCTCAAGGTGCGATAGGGAACTTCGTTCCAATAAAGTGTTGTATTGCTGCAAGGTCAACCAAGCAAAAGTTTTACTCGAACCACAACTTAATTCCTCACCCTTTGCAGTAACAAGAGCTGAAGGCATTACATTCATTGTTTCTACATTGCTTAGTGTGCGCGGCTCTTTTACATGAGATCCTGGTTTCGAACCCCGCTCTGACCACCTTCAAAAAAATTTCTTTCGGCGGTGGTCACCTCGCATAGTGACGGCGACACTACCGAGTATATAGCCATGAAAAAGCTTCTCAAAATCTCAAAATACCGTTCGGAATCGGTGTAAAACTGTAGGTCCCAATCAGTGAATGAAAACTGGAAAGCGCACAGCTCAGTGATTGTGAGAAGTTCTCTCCGATCCCTTCATGGGATGTAATGGGAAACCATTTATTTTTATTTATTTAATTTAACAGCCTTAAGCAATTTTAGCTTTCCTATGAGTTCCCAACATTTTGCCTAAAGGTTCGAAAAATTGAAAATGAGAAACTGTCAATAATTTTTTTCCTCGCCTTGTGATGCTCAATTACACTTAACATCATTTCCTCATTGAGAAGTCTCGTCTTTAGCCGCATAATTTCGAGAAAATGGGTTTGTATTTGTTTGGGAAAAATGTCAATGTTCTTTGACTTCGATGGCATAGGAGAACTTAATTACAACCAAATGTTTCAACACTGTCCTTTAATGATTTGTGTCGGAAAATGTGGATATTAAGACTTGGAAAAAAATTTAAAGAATTTCAGTTAGAATTCATTAAAGATACCGAACTGTCAACGTTAAGGGTCCACTAGGGGTGACATGCGTTCTCAATGCTAAAGTTCAAAATTATTTGTTAGTCATTTAGACTTTTAAAAAAGATAAAGCAAAAAACGCCAAACGTTGTAGGAAGATTTTAAACAACTGGCATATCCTTATCAGGTTTGGTCATTAGGTCAAGTGAAGTTTTCTTTCTTTATCCGCATATATTCGTATTTTAACTCAAGCAGATGTCCGTTTCACACAAATCGTTTAATTCAAAATAATGTTGTAGATTTCAATTAATAGAGAAAAAAGTGAAGCCAAAAAATATTAAAAGTCCTTGGCATCTGTGATACTTGGCGAAAGTTTAAGCCAAATTTTTGTTGAAATTTCAAACAAAATTTCTCTTAGAAGTAAATTAGGGTAGAGATTTTTTGTAATTACACTTTGTACACTTTCACTGATAAGGGAGAGAACTAACTTTAATTTTAAATTGACTAAAATTAAGGAAAAATTAAACTTCGTATGGATTTAGTGATTTTCGAAGTTCCTTTTACCCTTAGGCTTGGGATAGCAAATAGGAAATATTTCATTTACTATTTGGTTAAATTTACTTCAACTGTTCCCACTAATAAGTACACGTCTCTTAAATGGTAGGACATTTTTAAATTAAATCCTCAAATCAAGTTTATTTGTTACTTAAGTACGAATGTCCTTAAGATTAGGAAATTATTCTTGAAGAAATAAAACTAAATTCCTGAAACCTAGACTAATTTTTAAATGTTCTTATAGAAGCTGAAAAGTTGTTTTCTATCAAGCAAAATGGCCTTTTTAATTCAAGTACTTCGGGTTAGGTTAGTGTGCCAGTCCAGATCACGTAGACTTTGTGGTCCATTGTGATACCACATGGACAAATCGAGAAATATGCGATTTTCCTAGTCCCTCCCGTTGAACCCGATTGATTACTTTAAAAAGCCGAAGAGTTGGGGGATACTAACACCAGTTGGATTTGATAACTCCCAAAATAAGTGTTAGCCTAGTGTAGCCTACCGCCTTCTGGGAAGATCGCGCAATCGATGCAGATCAAAAGAATTTTCTCAGTACTTTCAGTCTCTCTACGTGCTATCCAATGATTGATGACAGACACAATAAGTGAGACATCCGGTCTTGATAACGACAGCAGGGCGTTAGTGTAGTACCAATTTAGACGGTGCCACATCAGCTTGGAATGCACACATTTCCCTAATAGTGACCACCTAGCGTTAGTTGACATAAGGCCACAGTGTCTCAAGAACAGCTTGCAAGCTACCAAAGGCATGCCCAAATTGCAAATTGCTTTTACGCCTGTCGCCAGGTTAAGACAACTCTCACAAGAGAGACAGGGCTGGGAGCTACTCCCAACAATCATGCTGTAATAGTATATCCGTACATAATAGTATATACACTCACCGCCATTCACACCCCTATACTTCCCTGGTCTACCCATCACCTAAGCGTACACAACATTCATCGCTTACACCAAGCTCCGCGAACAATCACACTCACTGACAAACACAAGCTCTGTCAAAGTTGTGTAAATAATAGCAGCTACCTAGTTTCAATGGCTACACAAGAATGAGTGCTTTGATGCAATTCTCATTTGCGTCACTACACCTATGGTACTTAATGTTAAGGTCGACTAGACTCAGGATCGCTTCCGAGCGCACAACCCAGCAATATTATAGAATCGTATCTGAGGCTCTAGTTTTGCAAAGGATAGGAGCAATTTGGGAACCGTTCTTTACTAAAGACGGTGGTAATTCATTACTACACAGGGGTTTCGGTTCACTGTTCCTACACAGGGACTTCGGCTCACTGTTCCTACACAGGGGTTTTGGCTCACATTTCCTATACAGGGGCTTCGGCTCACTGTTCCTACACAGAGGCTTCGGCTCACTATTCCTGCACGGGGGCTTCGGCTTATTGTTCCATGTACAGTCGTGAGTACACAGGTTCCTCGTCCTCGGTTCGAATTGTGGCCAGTACGTTTGTATTATAGGGAAGAGCCTCATCAGGATCAGCGAAAGCTCCCTCATTCTTGTCTATCATGCAGTTAAAGTTTGCCCTAACGTTAGCGGGAACGTCATCAGTATTCAAAGTTAAATGGTTAACATCTCTACAAACATTGTACAGGATATCTTCTTCACCATTGTCGTGAACTATCTTAGCTCTTCCAAGGTCAATGATTGCATTAAGACTGTTAAGCAAATCCAATCCTATTATACCGTCAAATGTTTCCAAGCCTGGGAGTATAAAGAAATCGGAAATTACACCAAAAAGCTTAAATTTACACTTTCTCTCTATTTTATTGTCACCATGGATAGATTTTACTGAGAATGGTCGCGAAACTAATCCTACTCCTCGTAGTTCTTTTAGCGGCCTAATGTAGTTTTTTGAGGCTCCCGTGTCAATTAAGAGGTTTATGGGTCTCCCTGCTATTAATCTTGATATCCAAGGCAGCAGGGACCTACTTCTAAAAAATTAAGCTCATTTATGTCCTCATCGACCTCATTTGCAAGGTCATCGTAGACCTGCTCTTGCAATTCTCCGAAATCCTCTGAATCTCCATTCTCGTCTTGAACGTCCTATTTTATATGGTTTAATCTCTGCCATTTTTGGTTCGCTTCAGTTCTTCCTGACTCTGCAGACCGTTTTTCCGCTCTTAATTGGTTCGTGTTATTTCCGCCAAGCCGACCCTGGTTATCGGATTTTTCAAATCTGGGAATATTCTGCCCGTGTCGGTAATTCGGATTGTTATTAAATTTAAATTTTGACGAAGAAGGGTCAATGTCCATGGGTTCCGAAACCCTCCGTCCTGTGTTCGCATTCTGTACTTTATTGGTAATTCTGTAATGAGGGTTGTTCTCACCCCTAGATTCACCTCTTTTAGCGAAACTTGTCGCAAATAAATACCTTTGGTGATTTGCATCAACTTCTTGGGCAAGGGCTAATGCAGTTGCCATATCGTTTGGTCGAGAAGAAAACAAAATATCGCAACGGGGTTTTTTCAATCCAGAAATAAATACCCTAAGCCCATCCTGTCTATATTTTGAATTCAGGTTCACCGTTAGGTCATGATTATCACCATGTGTCATGGTTGTCTTGTTAACTAACATAGCGACTCATTTTTCAACTTCGTCGTAAAATTCCGAGATCGAAAGGTCGCCCTGTCTTAATGTTGAGAGTTCCTGTTCAATAAGATATATTGGCCTTTTGTCCGAATATGTAAAGTATAATCGAGATATTATAGCCATAAAATTTAACACGGTGTTGAATGATGATAGCACAGAATTAGCCGGTCCCACCACTTTATTCCGGATTATCAGCACCGCTTGGTAATATCTAGCAGTGCCAGCACATCCTTCGTAAATTTTGTGGGCAGCTTTGGCTGCAGCTCGCCATGAAACATATCTTTCCCGATTTCCGTCAAACTCCGGCAAAGACTTGGCAGCGTCTAAACTTTCGTTGCCTGCGCTATTTGTAATCTGTATTTCCTCGTACGTCTCAATATGACGGGACGGAGCTTCTAAAGCACCTAACCTAGTCGTCAAGTTTCTTATTTGTTCTCTTAGAAGTGTATTTTGAACGTCAATAATTGTTCGTTGACCCTGAAGGGCCGCACTTACCGCGGCATCGATGCATTGCTTGACCTGTTCGGCGTTCATTGTATCTTGGTCTGATATACTTAGATTATTAAAAATAACACTTAACTCTGTCATCAACACTCGTTTTATTATTATTTAAAAGAATCCACTTTGTTTCACAAAAGATTAAAGAATGAACACTTTACTTACATTTCAATTCTTATTTTAGTATAGAAACTGCTTATTCAATGGTTCGCCGGTTCCGCAACTGCTTCTTTAGAATCGTTCCTCAGTTGTTAACTTTGTCACATCAGTGGTCGTACTTCGTGGCCTCTATGCAATAGACCTTCACGCTGCCCAAAGCCCTCGTTGCTTTTGGTGACTTTAATTTCACAGCTTTTTTTGTTGAGTTTATTTACCCTAAGAGGGTTCTTTTAAATTAGAGTTTTAAAGTTATAATATCTTAATATTGCTTAAAGTTTTGTTTATTTGTTTGTTTATTGGTTCGAAGTTTTTAGTTCCAAGGTTTTAATTTTTCCAAAGCTAGCACTTTTTTTGGTAAAGTTGTTTTTGGTGACGTTAGTTCACAGTTTTTCTTCCAATTTACTTGTTTAGTTTATTTGGATTAAGAGCTCACTTTTAAATTTGAGTTTCGATGTTATAATATTATTATTTCACTTTGGGGGTTGATTTGATTTATTTGTTTCAGTTTGTTTGCTTGATTAAACTTGAGCATTCAAGTTTTTACTTTTTTCACTTTAGCACTTTCGTGCCCCACGTTGGGCGCCAATTAAAAACTTTTATGTTACTTTTACGAATAACTTTATTTAGCAACTTCGTGCTGTTGAGTCTCTTGATAACGATGAACTAACTTAAAACTAATAATATAATTATGTTGTCGCCTGTTGCTCTCCGCCGACGTTGCGCTGGCCAAGGTAGTATGATTGTCGACGCTGTGTTGGTGATGACGGTGTGGTTGCAGTAATATGCGGACTCAGCGCCTCGTGTAGAGGATCATATTCGTGAACACCTGAACAGTGCGACGGTGGTAGTGCTGGTCAATTGCAGTAACACGCTGACTATGCGCCTCGTGTATAGGGTAATATTCCCAACACTTGCAATAATGACCATCCGCTTATGACAACGTAATAACAGCTGAGTTTGGCGTGGGAACTGCAGCATATTATGATAACTTATACAAACAAAAGTTAACAAACTTTGACATATCAGAAAGACTCAATCCTCAAAAAGTTCAAATCAGCTGGGCTAGTGCTTCTACCATTTGTTAGTACCATGATACTATTCAATACTTTCTGTCGTCGTTGTGTTTGTGACAAAACAACAACAATTATTTTAGTGGGGTAAAAATTTGTTATTTTTATTTTATCAATATTACATCTAATGTTAATGCAGATGTAAAAAAAAGAAAGTGCAATAGCAAAAGAGCCTTCAGCACAAAAACTATCCTATTTTTTATTTTCCAATGTAACATTCACATTAGGTAGCATGTAACATAAATGTGTTAACACATCGCCCGTGAGTTCGAACACTCATTGATTTTTTTTTACTCCTCAACCGGAATCCTTTATCAGAACCTTGTTATTTTCGAAAAAGTTTAGTTTTGTTCCACAGTGAATTGGGTGTTATTTTGGAGGCAGAAAACTTTAAATTAAAGAGAACTTTAAATTGAAGCCAAAATACACTAGGACCCGCAAAGATTTCGGAACCGTTCTGGGACAATCGGAGGACAAATTATTTATATGAGGTTTGTTGAATACACTTGCACAATATTTAAGGCACTGTAGTTTTGAACAAGTGAATTTATTTTTACAAGATTAGTGTCACTTGAACGAGTAAGACATTTTCTTTAAAATAGTGATATAAGAGGTGCAATGTTGCATGGCCCAAAGATGCAAAAAAATAAAAAAATAAATAAATGGTTTCCTTTTTGGTTAATGTATGAGAAATTCATACTACAAGCTTACAAGTCATGAATATTTTTCGAATTGAAAAATTTTTGGTTTTTGTTGGAAATAATAGACAATTCAGTTTCAACACACACTCACTGGCATGACTAGTTTCGAACTCCGTGACAAGTTCATCATCAGATGCCTAACTACTGTGCCTGAATTGATACCATCGGTTGATCATCAATCGTACATATACAAACTCAATTCTGTAATTCACATGAGCGAATTAGTGACGATCGAAGATTTCCTGTTACATCCCACGAGATGATCAGGGAGAGCTTCTCACAACCAGTAAGCTGTGCGCGTTCTAGTTCTACATTCACTGATAGGGACGTACAGTTTTACTCCGGTTCCGAACGGTATTTGGAGAAGCTTTTTCATGGCTAAATACTCGACAGTGTCGCCGTCACTAAGCGAGGTGGCCGCCGTCGAAAGAAAATTTAAGGTGGCCAGAGTAGGGATCTAACCCACGTCCTGATGCACAGGAGCCGCGCACACTACCATTGCACCACCGATGGCCGCAAATATGGAAAATATTCTTAAAATGTAGACATCAAAAATACTTAGTATGGGATTTGTTTACGGTTTAATTTATAATGGAGGTGCGAGTTTTCATACTAACATATCCAAATTTAAAAATGGGACATCCTTGGGAAAAGGAGGTATAACATCTGTTCTAACTCTATCTTGAAAATGTGTATGAAATGTAGGAATATCAATTTATTTTCTTTCAAAACACATTTACATTAAACCAGCAAACTATTTACTTAGTTACGGTTTTTAAAGGATTTTTCCCATTTTTATGTGGGTTTTTGTACTATGTGATACTGCACACTGGGACAGATTTAAAAAATGACCGGACAAAATTCCAAAAATCGAAGCAGTAATCCAGACAAAATAAGTGACTTAAGCAGTTGCCAAGTAACCACTGAAGTCGAGAATTAAGTGTTTTGAAGGTTCCATGCACGTTGCTGATCAGCCAAGGGGCCCAAATTTGAGTATTGTTTCCATACATGCATGCAGGCTAATTTTGGGTTATTTTTAGTAGATGTGTGTTATATAAAGGTTATGCTTCTGGTTGTTTTAAACTTTTTCTATTTATTTTGCGTTATGAGAGCTACGAAATTGTATATTAAGTTAATTTAATTTACTTAAGGTTTCTAGTTCAATTGCAATGAAAGTAATTGACTAAAAATATTACATTTTTTAATCGTTTGTGGACCGACAAAAATTATGATCAACTGGGATCAGCGCGCGATTTTCACTTCTGAACACTTCAGACCCTAACCCAAGTCGGTGATTTTATTTCGTTACCCTTTACTACCATTTGCTGAAGAAAATTTTTTTTGAAACTTTGGTCCAGTTTTTGATTTCATATTTAAATATAAAATGCTTGTGTAAAAATTATATTTTTTCAGTATAAAGTTAAATAGTACATTACCCTTTCGGAATTTAGGTCTGGCAATACCACGAAATGTCGAACTAAAATTTCGAAATTTCAAACTAAAATTTTGAAAGTTCCGAGGACGACGATGTTGAAAATTTCAACCGTCCCAAATAAATCTTGTATGGTTACGAAACAAACTTCTGAAACTTTTTATTTATTTTATGATTCCTAGTAAATTTGGTAGAAAAGTTTAAAACGTTAAACCTTGTTAAGAAACGATATTTTATATGAAAGTGTAAAATTACACATGCTCTTCCACCCCCTCCAACCAATGGAAAAAGCAATGCCAGAAATGAGCTCAGCACCCTCAAAAAACTACCGACTAATGAGTTTGACACAACTAAAGTCAAAAACAACGACGTCATTTTTTGAATTTGTCCCAGTGTGTACTGATGTTGAATTCTTAACAATTCATTGCCTTATTCATGTTAAGCCAATTCTTTTCAGGATTCAAAAAACAATTTATCGTCGATACTTCACAAATCTAAATAACAATAAAACCGCGTATGAATATTTATGTAGGAAAACGAAACAAGTGTCACGTATTTTGGATATACATGTATCAGTTGCGAAGGAAGCTGTAGCCAAATTTGATGAAATGAATATAATGCAACTACGTGACGCTATCACTCGCAGATGGAAACTTTGGAAATTTGTTTGACAGGACTACTAACAATACCGAATGGTATAGATAAACAATAATATGATAAATACATACAAATATTTTTTTTGTATAATGTATGTATTTTTTTAAGTCTATTTTTAGGTCCTTTTTGTAAGAATATGTATTATATTTTCCCGAAAGGGTGCTTTGTTAAAGAGAGGTACGTTATTTTATTAAAAGCTAATGTTTTTTTAGGAAAGATAGTATTTGTAAGAAGTAGTACTTTCTGTAAGAAAAATTCACAGAAGTATAATTTTTTTAAAATAGAAGTACCTTGTTTAAGAACAGGTACTTTTTAAAAAAGTGGTACTCTTTTAGGGAAAGGTTCATTTTTTTAAAAAAAAAGTACGTATTTCCAGAAAAGCTACTTATCTCAAGAATGACAAAGAAGATCATTTTTTTATTTTTAAGAAAAGGTACTTTTAAGAAACGGAATGTTTTTAATAAAATGTATTTATTTTAAGAGAAGGTATTATTTTTAAGAAAAGGTTTTTTAAGAAATGTAATTGTTTTTTTAGAATTTGTCCTTTTTTTCAAGAATATATACTTTTTCATTTATCTCAAGAAAAATTATTTTGTTTCACAAAAAAGGTACTCTTTAAAGAAAATTTAGTTTTTTAAGACAAGGCATTTTGTTATAAGAAAATTTCCTTTTTTAAGAAAATGTACTTATTTTTCACAAAATTACTTTTTTTAAGAAAACGTACTTTTGTAAGAAAATTTACTTTTTTTAAGCAAAGGTACTTCTTTAAGATAAGGTATTTTTGAAGAAAAGACACTTTCTTTAAGAATATGAATAGGTATTTTTTTGAGAAAATTTATTTTTTTAAGAAAAGCCACTTATTTACGACAATGTTATTTTTTTAAACTTCTTTCGCTTTGGCTTTTCTAAATGTACTTTTATTTTATTGGGTTCAAACCTACAATATATACTAAATATTGGTTACAGGCTCTACCTAAAAAACTTCCCATTAAACAGGAATTTTCCCAACACATATTAGTCTAGGCACAAACCATAGCAAAAGTACCAAATATAGTTGATAATACTGGGTTGTAGATAATACTGGTTGTTTAATATTTTTTCATTAAACCCCACCCCGCAACGCGCGATAGGGAATTTCATTCCAAAAGTATTCTTGATTAATTTGGTGACAACACCATACCTCATAAAGAGGTAAAAGTTTATGGATTTGTGAATTTTAGCACTTTTTCTCAAGGTCCTAGAAAAGTTTCAGTGTTTATTTAACTCCCTATCTTTTTCTTGGGAATGATTAAACTCAATCAAATTAGCAAATACTGAAAGTTTTAAGAAATTTCACCAACTCTATGGAGTTCGAATCTGAGTGAGAAGAAGTCGTCAGTGTTTGAAAAAAAAAATAAGATTTTAGGTTTTTCAGCATTTTTACTAAAAGCACTACACTGCAATACAAGAGGTTTATCTTAGTCAGAGACATACACGCTGAAAAGTTTGTCTTTTTTGTTGTTAGGGAGCACATTTAACGTGTTTGTAACTTGTCGAAAATGTATTATACTTGTGCCCAAACACAATGTCTTTGCTATTCATTATAACATGTTTGGCTCACAATGATTAGTAGGTTACAATATATTCATTCGTGACACAAATTTGCTTTTTTTTATCTGCTGAGGACAAAAACGTGACAGACACTAAATAAAAATGCAACAGCTCTTCAATTCACAAAAACAATTGTTGCAAACATGTACGTGGTTCCAGCAATATGTTGCTGGGGCCGATATTTTTCAGCGTGTACAACATACAGTGAGAGTTAACCGTTAGTTATCAACTGTGAATAGCGTTAACAGAGATTAACTCTTGTATCTTATGTAATTTAAGAAAATGTTCAAAAAGCTTTCCTGCTGACATATTTGTACCTTTTAGTTGTTTGGATGCAAATATAACGTGTTTGTAGCTTGCTGCAAATATAGTATACTTGTGTTCAAACACATTGTGTTTTGCTGTACAAAATTATATGTTTGAGACGCAATGAGTTATATGTTATAATATATATTTTTGTAGCCCAACTATGGCTTTGTTTGTTGAAAAGTGCTAAAAACAAAAACCTGGCAGCTGATCTTCAATCAAAAAAGCAGCTGATCTTCAGTTCATGAAAACAATGCTTACAAGTAAGTATGTATATTAGGGTTATGACTCATTTTTGGCAAAAATTCTACCTATGACCACGTGATAGCCAATACTAAATTAATAATAAAAATCGTAATTGCGGGTCATTTTGGCCAAAAAACCTTCCGCACCAAATGCATTTTCTATAAACTCACAGATATTTTTTTTTTAATTTTTCTTTTTTTTATTAAATTAATATATACATTATTTAAGAACTAAAATAATAACTATTTAAAATATGTCAATGTATATGCAGTGTATGAATCGAGGTATGATTTACTTTCCATTATTTCCGCAGAAAATGCCATAAAAGTAGTTCAGGTAATTTTTGCAAAAATAATCGCTCTTCAAATGTTAAAGTTATTGATTTATTTGATTATTGTATGATATAAATTTAAGATTTAAAGTGCGAGTATTTTTGCAGAGAGGATAAATGTCCTGAACCACTTTTATTGCACGTTCTGCACAAATGTTACTGCGTTGTTGAATTCTTATTTTCGACTCCTCTTTAACCCAATGCCTTACAAAACACTGTTGAGCTTTTTGAAATTGCGACAAAAATAAATTTATTAATTCAAAATTGTCTTCGCGGAAACAATGGTCCGAAAACCATACGTCGTACCGTGACATACTTTATATAGTTCTGGTCGGTATTTTGGAATTAATATAAACGCCAATATCCCTAGAATTGCTCTAGAATTCCATCGTGCATTGCTAATTGGGGGTATACTTTTAAAATTTATAAATGGGAATTTTTCATGTTGTTGGTAATTTGTCTCTCCATTTGATGTTAACAGCTTTGATGAGTTCTTCATTTTGTTTATAGTTGGTTTTTAGTTATTCATAATTAATTATAAGTTCTGAGACAAAACTATAACATATATTTGGCGATGATGATTTGCCTTCCAACAACTCGTCCATAACATGTCTTAACAGCAAGTCTAAAACGTGATGTTGGCATCCAATATATTGTGGAGGAACAAGTGACATTACCTTGCAATGGTTCTTTAGCAAAGCAACAACTCCGTTTGTTTTACCTGTATTAACGTTAGTTGTGTCAGAAATGATAATTTTAATTGAATTCCACAAATTATGTTTGTCTAAAGTTTCCTTTATACCATTAAATATACTTAAATCTTTTCCATTATCAAGAACAAGAACACTTAACTTAAATTCCTTTGTTTCATTTTTCAATACGATTACTTGTATTTCTTTACCATCAATTTTCTTTCCCTTAAGATGAAGGCACCAGTTTTAATTTTGCAATGTCTGTGTGCAAACTACTTCTATTTCTTCAGCAGATTTTATTACCGCTCTGTAAATACCTGTTTGTGATGGCGTTGAAATGTTAACGCCTGACTTAGCCAATTGTTTGCAGATTTTAGTTGCCTTTTGATGTGGTTACATTTAAATTTGTAACCAATGATGCAGCTGCCTTTACAGAAACTTTCAGCATTTCAGAAGATTTAAAATCTTTGTCTTTTACATTGTTTTCATTTATCAAAATTTGTTCATTTTCATCTTCGGAAAGATCGTCTATCTCAAAAATGTCATCTTCGTCGCAATCGGATATTGGAATTAAATCACAGTCACGCATTACTTCTTCATCGCTACTTGCTTCGGACCATTCCAAATTTTCATTGCTAACATCAAAGCTTTTATTGAAGCTGAAAGCTTTAGGTCTTTTTAAAAAATGTTGATAACTTTGAACCAATTGCTTTACTCTCCGTTTTATAGACGTTGACGCTATTTGTTGAACTTTAAGCTTATTCCATAAATCGTAAAGCTCTTTTGATATGGTTTCACATCTTCCATTTTTAGACTTCTCGGAAGCTGCTAATGCAATATATCTGCCAATAATAATCTTTTGTGATGGGATTTTATTTAATTTACATAACGAATGTTTTGTATTTGGAACGGCTGTTAATGTTGATTTCCCGTTTTCAAATGTAGTCAAATTTTTGGACCACAGTTTGCAATTTTTCTGCACAGCTTTATCACTCTTTTTGTCTGACATTATAACAAATCTGAAAAATACAAACGAAAATTAACGAAAACTAACAGAAATAAGTAAAGTTTATTTCAAGAATTATTGTAAACGTCAAAAAATTGTGTGCTACTAGTAGTATAAAAATCATTTATTTTTTTGGTCCAACATTTCACAATAACCGTAACCCTTTTGATGACTGAATTATATATCAAAGATCTTGTAAACACTTACGAACAAAAATTAAGACGACTGCAAAGAAAACTACTAAGACATGGGTTTATATGGTTAAAATCTCCTACAACGATTAACACTATGTTTTTAGACTTTTTTTTACAGTATTTGTTAAAATTTTTAAAAATTATATGATACTTTACAATTTTACTTTTTAAACTATTTTGCTTATATCGCAGGAAGTTTTGCCCTTCACAACCCCCAGTGAAATTTAATGAACAAAATTTTTGTAGAACATTTTAACCCTTTAAACGCACGTTTTATGCTTGTTTTATGAAAATATTTAAAAAACGGACGAAAATGACCCCTAAAAAAGGGAGATAGAGGGTTAATATGTTCAAAGAAAAGAACCGCCATCAAATTTCACTGAAGACATGTACCAACATTATTTAGCTCACACGTATATTTAAATAATTTTTTTGGCTTAATTTGTTTAATCCAAAAAAAAAATATAGACCAAATTTCAACTCGCTTGGTGCGGGAACTTTTTTAACAGCAGCGAAAAAGTAAGAACGCATTTCTTAATATTTTTTTATCGTCTTTTCGGCTAGGGCATGTAAAATTTGATATTTGGTAAAAAATTGAAAAAGTCATAACCCTAATGTATATTGATTTTCCAAATATGTACACGGTTCCATCACAATGTTACAGGCGCCGATTTTTCAGCGTGCTGGCGATCCAACGTAGAAAGCGCTTTCAGGCGCATATCTTGCAAACAGTTCGGAATTTTGATTTACTTTCTGAGGGAGTTGTAGCTCTTGTCATAAAAACAAAAATTGTGAACATATGAAATCAAAAAACTTCATCATCAAGCTCAAAATCGCAAAAAATTAAATTTGTTTTACCTAGGTAGCAAAGCCTTCAACATTCAAGGAACAATTAACTACAAAAATTTAGTTAAGACCTCAATAAACAACTTTCTAGAACATATGAACTTTCTAGGAATGATTCTTAACACCGCTTACTACATATCTCACCGACCGCAGCAGCACAGGCAAAGCAGTAAGCTCAACCCACGCAACAAGGGGCGCAGCACACAATATTAGAATCATTCCTAGGGAGTTCATATGTTCCAGAAAGTTGTTTATTGAGACCTTAGGCACATTTCTATAGTTGATTGTTTCCTTGAATGTGGAACGATTTGCTACCTATGGACCTGAACAGGGGAAAAAGGTAAAATAATCGAATTTTTTCAAGTTTTTTTCGATTTTGACTTTGAAGATGATTTTATATGTTTACAATTTTGGTCTTTTGTGACAACAGCTACAACTTTCCGTCAGAGAGTAAATCAAAATCACGAACGGTTTGCAAGATATGAGCCTGACAAAATGATCACTTTTTTGCAAAAAATGACACCGATGACCCAAATCTTTGGGGCCCATAAAAAAAAGTGCATTACTTTGGGCAAAACTGGGAGACTCGGGTCTTTTTTTTTGGTCTTTTATCACGTAGTGGTGTCCGTATATGGTTATATTTTTTCGTGTTGCACTGTGTTGTTATTACATTAATTGTTTTCCTATTTTTACCGCTTCAAGTTTAACACCGCACGCGCTAAATATTAAAGTCAACAGACAATATAATGACATATAAGAGTCCAAAAACTCCTGTAATATTGAATAAAATGTAATTAATTTATATTCATTTTCTCTAATGACAGTCAGCATTGCGGGCTTTAAGATTTCGATATGTATACATGTAGGTGGAATTAACAGATGTGATAATGCTATTAATAGAGGCTGTTTTTTCAAGTCCGATAGAACTTCAAATTGTAAAAAAAAAACTCAAAAATTAAATTTTAATAAAGTTTTTTTTCGGAAGATCAATACGTGGAATTAACATTTGAAAATGATTTCGGGCATATGGGCACCGCGGCTGTTCTTGACGAAGCGCATTCTGGAAGTCCAATTTTTGGCCACTTTTTCGAGCACTGCTGGCCGTATGTCACGAAGAATACGAACAATGTTGGCCTCCAAGGCGTCAATTGTTGCTGGTTTATCAGCATAAACCAGTGTCTTCACGTAGCCTCACAGGAAATAATCGAGAGGTGTCAAATCGCACGACCTTGGAGGCCAATTGACAGGTCCATTTCTGGAAATCAACTTATCGCCAAATTTTGATTTCAATAAGTCGATGGTTGCGATCGCCGTATGGCACGTAGCGTCATCCTGTTGAAACCACATCTCGTCTGGATCAATGTCATCCATATTTTCAAACAGAAAATCATTGATCATGGTGCGGTAACGATCTCCATTGACCGTAACGCGAGCTCCGGCCTCATTTTTAAAGAAATAAGGTCCGTTGATGCCACCAGCGTGTAAGCCGCACCAAACGGTGCATTTTTCTGGATGTAATGGAGTCTGGAAGGTCTCTTGTGGATTGGTCTCACTCCATATACGGCAATTTTGCTTATTAACAAACCCACAATTTGGCGATAAAACAACGGGTCAGTTTCCAACTGAGTTTCAAAGTAAATTTGGATAATTTGGCAGCGTTGTTCAAGCGTGAGTCTATTCATGACGATTTGCCAGAGTATACTGAAACAAATAATAGACATTTTTTTATTAAAATTTAATCTTTTGTGTTATTTTTTACAATTTGAAGTTCTATCGGGCTTGAAAAAACACCCTTTATAAGTACCTGCATTAGCGCTTACACAGAATGTCTTAATTCCAATACCTTCCAATACCAGGAGTGGTACTTTTGCCACCCACAGCAATGATGATTTTAATACCATAGAGTAAGCATATACCTAGATGGAATTTCTCTCTCAGCAAATTGATGGCATTAGGCCTGGTGGGACGTTGGATGTTGAAAAGTATTGATTTAATACTAGAGCCATTAGAATAAAATGTCCAACAAGAAACCAGCAACAGCATTTTGTGTTAGTATATTACAATTGTCTTTATAATTATCTTAAATACAACACAAATGTATAAAATGTATAACACAAATGTATACTAACAATAAAACACAAGTAACAATTTGAAAATATATTTCAGTTGCACAATTCTCAATCAAATCGACATGAAAAATTTAAGTCAACAGTTCTTGTAACTCCACCTGGTGTAAGTCGAAAATCTCTCTATCACACCAATCTCACCACGAAGAGTGTGAAATGAAAAGTCAGATGAGAGAAATGTTCTCTGTATATGCATTTACTCTATGTTTAATATATTATAGAGGCTTTCTTTATTTGAGATTACTTGTTTTCCATGCGATAAAATATACGTAATGTCAACTGGAATTAATTTACGTTCTAGACCAAGACAATGTTGGCGGTTGTCTACTTTTTACATGTAACATTCCTTCCTACGCCAGGAAAATCAAGATTTATTTTGAATTCTGTGAATTTTATGTGGAAATAAGACACGTGTCTTCACAAGTCAAGTGGAATTTTTTTAATGCTTGTGATAATTGAGTGTCGTTTCTGATTAACCGTGTCACAAAAAAAAAATTCCCCCTTCCTATGAGCGAAACTTAATAAGAATACATACATGTTAAACTATGAACTACCAGTAGCAAAACTGCAAACTCGATCTTTTTTTATCTCCTTATCATTTGTCCTTTATACAGGACTACTAACATTAAAAAGAACATAAATTTTATAATTATTTCAAAATTCTGTGACAATGTGAATAACACAATATGCGTATCAAATGAAAGAGGACCAGTCGTGATATTTGTAAAGTATTTTTATTTAATTTTCTAAGCACCAAGGAGGTATTTTGAAAATGTTATCCTTAAACATCCTTAAAATCTTTGCATAGGAGAGTCTGAAAGTTATGTTAAAGACCTGGAACCGCTACATCAAGTTGTAAAATTTTAGCCTTCCACCGTTAATATCTCCGCAATAGGAATTATTCGAAATATACAGCCTAAAGAAATACATATACAAGGTGTTTCAAAAGAAGTCATCCGATGTTGTTTGGCTCTGATTTTTTTTCTAAATGAAAAATTTCGATTCTGTTTTTTGATTATGTTTATTTGAACCTTTAGAATTTTAGTGGTTAAGTTGAGAAGATGATATCGATTAAATGGGCGCCGTCACAATTGATTACTCGTTTTATGGCATTTTTCATCACTTCGGCGAGAAACCTGTAAAACAATAAAAGCTTCAATTAATGATGCTGAATCAAATGTTAAAACCACATCAAATAGTTTAGAGCCAAAAGCAGATAGATTAGAATATATTTAGTATAATATTAATATATATAATTTAATATAACATTAATAGAATAGTATAAGAATTATGCAAAAGTCATAGCATATTATATCTATAAATTCGCTTAGCGTATTCCAAAAAAAATTTGCATTGATTAAAAAGTAAGTACCAACTACCATTTCCATTTTTCAATCGAATTTAGAAAGAAAAGAAGATCGAAACAATGGAGGGTCATTTTGGGACGAAGCTTTGTACTAAGAGTTCCCGAAAACGTGGTTATTTAATTTTTGGAAACAGTGTACATACAACAACTTAAAACAGAGAGGATTTTGGTGTAGTGGATAGGAGGAGACGGCAGAATTGGCAATTTGTAAGCAAAAATATGAATTTTTCACAATTTAGAGCATTTTTCTTGCAATAAAATTTGGGAGGTTGCCTTACTAAAATGGCTATAACTCCCTCATTTTGCCCCCTACTGAAATGCCGAATCCCGCAAAATGTTTGGAAGAAATACCCCTTTAACATATATTTTGTTCAAAAAAGAACCGAAGGATGGCGCTTTTTTGCTACACTAAGTTTTTTTCGAAAAACCAGATGTTGTTGCAAAAAAAAATTTCAAATTTCTTTTTCAAGAATTTTCTTTTAAATCATGAACATTCGTGGTAAATTTGAAAAGTCTAGCTTTTGCCATTTTCCAGTTATTTAAAATAAAAAAAACGATACTTACATATTCCTTTGAAAGCTTCTAAACCCAACAAAATTCTCAGAAAAAGCTACAATTTTTGGGGTTGAGATTTTCTTGGCATAGGCTTACTTTCCACCAAATTTCATCTAAATCGGTGACATGTCATTTGGCAAATATTTTTTTTGCCTTGGTCTATCCCATATACAGTATTGGCCAAATCTGGAGGGCCCCCCTAGATAATTTTTTAAAGAATACAAAGTTATTAATTTATTTTGTTGAGTTTTTTTCATTTATTTATATCTTCATTATTGATAAACAAAAACTCAAGGAATTTTGAAATAAAAAATTAAAATCCAAAAGATATTTTACGTCACAAAAATATAAGCGGACGACAATAAAGTACCTCCTTTCTAAGTTTTAAACAAATTATTCTGGATGAGACACGCACATCTTTTAAGCATAGAGGGTATTAAATTTTAAGTTATATCCGGTGATACTGCTTCCCAGGCTATATTTACGACTTCGAAAAGATCTTCCATTGTTTTGCAATTTTTTCGGTTGATTTTCGTGTCAACGATCTCCCACAAGTTCTCAATAGGGTTAAGATCGGTCGATTGGGCTGAACAACGAAGAACTTTTATCCCATTGCTCTGGAACCAATCCTTACCCACTTTTGCTCTATGTTTTGGATCGTTATCATGCTGGAACCTCCACTAAAGTGTCATCTCTTATGAATTGGTACAATCCCGTGTCCAGAGAAGTAATCCGAGACCATTATGTTCCCTCCTCCGTGCTTTACAGTGCCTTTTCAAGATTGATGATAAAATCATTCTCCTTTTGGTCGGTGTATACGCCTTATGCCAACTGAATCATTCGAATTATACTTGAATTCGTCAGAAGACAGCACAGTCTTCCGTTTTTGGACACACCAGTTGAGATGGGCCTTGGCGAAAAGGAGGCAAAGATACTATAAAGCTCGGAGGAGGCAGCATAATTGTCCTGGATTGATTCTCTGCACATGGGATTGGGCCAATTCATAAGATCGAACCAATGGAGGTTCCAGCATGATAACGTTCCTAAACATACAGCAAAAGGATTGGTTCCAAACCAAGACAGGTTGTATGAGAGTCTGATATAATTGGAGAGAGGGTCTTATCCCTGAAGTGTTTGCTTAAGTTTGTTTCTAAGTTTGATTTCCAGGCTGACGTTATGACTCCGAGATCCGAGGTAAATAAATTTGTTCACTACCTCGAAATTATAAGGATTATTAATGCTCACCCTTTCCTCTAATTAAATGCAAGTTCAGCTCGTTGAAGTCATTACTTTTGTTTAGTCCTCGTGTTCTGCCAAACCCACTTTTGCTGAATACTTCTCTATTCTCGAAAATACTGCAGGAACCTCTAGCATATTGCGCCCAATGATGTCTAAATCATTAGAATACGCGAGCAGTATGTGACTTTTGCTGCTGATAATTGTATTCGTGTTGCTGCAACTTTTCGCACAAAAATCAAATGTTTCCCACTACATCCCATGAAGGACTGGGGAGAGCTTCACATTCAGCTACGGGTTTGCACAGATTTTGAACGGTGTTTTGGGAAGCTTCTTCATGGATAAATAGTCGATAATGTCGCCGTCACTAAGCGTGGGGACCGCCGTCGAATGAACTGTAAGGTGGTAAGAGCAGAAATTGAAACCACATTGTCATGTGCAAGAGCCGAGTACACAACCAGTGCAACACCAACGGTCAGTACTACCCAGGTTTCGTAACTTAAGGTAACCCATTATAATTGCCGTGCGGAATGGGTAGCGGTCGTTTATACATTACCCATAAAATTACCCATTACCCTTAGGGTAATGGGGAAAATTATGGGTAGTTACCTACGACGATGGTGTATTACCCATCACCTATATCCATAACCCACAGATTAATGGGGAAAACAATAGGTAGCTTCCCACGACGATAATTTCCCAATACATCCCACGAAGGGATTGGGGAGAGCTTCACACAACCAGTGAGCTCAGATAACTGAGATAAGTGAGCTTAGACAAATTAGATAACTGAGATAACGTTCAATGATATTTATTTACAATATATTAAAGTGATAGTAAATATGAGATTAATTTTCAGATTTTTCAGCTAAAAATTTAAATTCCAACATTTTCACCATTTGACGCATTTCTACTTGATTCTAGTGCTTAAAGCTTTAAGATTGAATAATGGTTGTTTTTTGAAAGGTTTAGTTTTTTCAGGTTGCGTTATAAAACTTTTAACTAAATCATTCTAACAAATTTACATCCCAATTTAAGTTTTAAACTACCAGATAAACTAAACTCTTTTTGTTTTTCAACAACATTAGCTATAACGCAAACAAAAACAAACTACTATTTACAAAACTTCGTCATAAACTATTTTAGATTATATTAAGGACCCTTTTAGCCAAGCGCCAACTTAAATATTTACAATCCCTATCAATTTTATGTTCTGCTAATGTAACGCAGTTAAAGGGAAACAAATACAAAACGTGCTCCACTACCAGTGGGTTGGTTGTGTTGCCACCAACCCAAAGCAGATCTCATATATCAAAAGGAGCAAAGGGCTTCCCACACAATCCAACTAGCACATAACTTTTTTCTACATTCAACTTTAGACACTGAAGGTACTCGAAGCCTTAACGGACATAAGGCACCATGTGTGACAGTAAACGGGGAGGTGGCCATTGTGGGTATCCACAATATAACGGCTGTGAATGAATAACACAGACCGAAATAATTTTACAAAATCAGCTCTTATTTGGCCCACCCTGTATTTTTAATTTTTAAGGGTTTCGCATAAACTGGTCCGATTCCTATGAAGATTTTGTTTTCAAAAAATCGCCAAAATAAGAAAATCGCTAAAATAAAAAAGTTGCTATATCTCGGAAACGGTTCGTCCAATCGAAAAAATAATACAAATGTTACCTCCATAAGAGGCGTTAACCAATGGATGTCTTCAATATAGCATCACTTTTTTTTAAATCGCTAAAACTCAAATTTTTCGGATAAAAAAAATGGCTAAAACGCCCTCATGTCTATATTTCCAAAACGGAGCGTCCAATCGAAAAAATTGCCAATTTTTATAGGTTTCTAAGGGATTTTGATCGATTTCTTTTAAATTGATGCCATGCTAAACACATCCATTGCTTAAAGCCTCCATTTGAGGTAAAAAAAATTAAAATTTTTGGGGGTCGCAACGTTTCCGAGTTATAGCGACTTTTTTACTTCAGCGATTTTCTTATTTTGCACATTTTTTAAAACTAATTCTTCCATACGAATTGGACCAGTCTATGAAGCCCCTTAGAAATCCCACAGAATTGGTAATTTTTTCTATAGGACGCTCCTTTCCCGAGGCCGTTTTAGTGATTTTTTATTGCAAACATTTTTGATTTAAGTATTTTTAAAAGAAAAAAGTGATTCCATATTCAAGACATCCATCCAAGATAGGTAGGTTAAGGTGGTATAAAATTTATTATTTTTGCGATTCGACCATTTCCGGGTTATAGCCGCTTTTTTATTTTAGCGATTTTCTGATTTTGCCGATTTTTTTAAAAAATTAAAAATTAGAAACCCTAATAAATCGATTATTTTTCCGATTGGACGCTCCGTTTCCGAGATATAGAAATTTTTTCTAACTTTTTCATATTTTCGATCAAAAATTAAGATGTTTTACTCTGGGTAAACCATTATCCATCCATTACATTGTCGTGGGTAGCTACCCCTTATTTTCCCCATACCCTGTGGGTAATGGGTAAACGATCGCTACACATTCCCCACAGCAATACCCAGGGTAACCCATTAGCCACGAAATACGTACTGACCATCAGTGTTGCATTATTAGTGTACGCAGCTCTTGTACATGAGAATGTTGTTTCAGTCTCTGCTCTGGCCACCTTACATTTCTTTCGCCGGCGGTCACCTCGCTCAGTGACGGCGACGGTTCCGAAAATTAAATGGAACCGATGATTTTTCATTCCGTGCCAAGGAGTGCATTAGTTTTTTTCGTCCCATACGTTTCTGCCCAGTTTCAGCGATATCAGTCCATTCTAAGTCCGTAAACCCCTACAAATTAAACAAATTATAAAGAAATTTATTTTTCAAAAATTTCCAAAAAATGTTAAGGCCCTGAAGGTTTACACTATAATTCCAAAGCTTCTATACCTTAAAAGCAGAAATTTAAACACAAAAGTTCCATGCGAGCGTTTTTTGGATTCTGCAACCACCGCATGCGAAAATTGGCAAAATATCCGGATTCAGCAGATACTCCCGAATTTGGATCCTTCGGAAGAAGTCAAATTGAAATGCAGGAGGTTTCTTACGAAAAATAACATTATGGAAATCTCGAAATTTTTTACAAATCTACCCGAATGTAGTTTACACAACTGATATTTTGAAAATTCAAAATAAAATATATGACCAAATATAACAATAGGATACAAACAATATGAACAACTGAATAAAAATCAATATTTTTCTCACTGAAATAATTGTTTTTGTTTTGTCATAAATAGAGCGACAACAAAAAGTATTGAATAGTATAGAGAACTTATTGCATTCTTTTTCCGCTCTCATGTAGAGAGTTTGAGTAAAAGCGCATAAACGAGTCTTATTCTCATTATAGAATATTTCAATGCAAATGCACCATTTCGACAATGATTTTACATAAAACAACACAAAAAGCATAAATATTTCAAAAGGCATCAATGCTTCACATCAAAATTATGAATGGACCAAGTTATGACAAAAAGAGAGTAATACGTTTTGAATCATTCGCCAGATGTCGCCAGTGCTTTTGAGTCATACAATTCGATCCAGAAGTTCTCTATACCATCCAATACTCTTTGGCGACGACGACCTGCTTGTTGGTTCACTGCCGCTACATCAATACCACCATACTTATTTTTAGGCAGAGACTATTGTTGTACAACAACCACATATGGGCATTTCCACAAATGGGCATTTCCACATATGGGCATTTCCACCCTGACCGAAAAATTAAAAGATTTTTTTACATATATTTTTTTTTTTTTCTAAATTTTAACTAAAACTTTTCCAGTGCAAATTTAAGTAACGTAACATCACGTCAGATACTAAAGTAAATTAAAAAAAAAACTTAGAAAACATTTTTAAATTTTATAACTTGTAAAAGAAACATATATTGATTTAAATGCTACTAAAAAAGTTTCATAAAAAAAGTCTTGGCAAATTCGCAGAGTTTTGCAATTTTGTAATTCAAGTCAAACGCCCACTTCTGTTTTTTGTAACGTCACGCGAGCTCATATTTTTGCTTCTATTTTTGAATCCTCCATGTCGATTGTTCTCAATTTCTTTAATGAATAAAGTGTTACCTAATTAATACGCAAATATAAAAAAAGCTTTTTAAAAATATAACTTATTCATATTTTTTTAAAATATTTTTTCGTACAAATGTCACGTAACGTCAAAATGGAAATGCCCATATATTATACTAAATTATCGCTAGTTGTGCGTGTTGGTACTTCTAACGAAAAGGCTCCACGAAATAACGCCCAAGGAAGTAACCCCCAAACGAGAAATTAAATAATCTCTAATGTTTTTTCACACATTTTTGGGTGTTATTTCATATGAAAAAACAACCAAATTGTTTGGGAAGTATGTGCTTAAATTTTTTGAAGTTATTTCCAATCGGGGTTTCCAAATGGGCCTTTTACAAGGAAATTTTTTGGCCTTTGTTTCCATTTTGCCTTGGAGTTAATTTCAATTTTGTTTGGCTTTTATTTCATTCTTTGTTTATGGACGCTATTTCTTCCTGGGCGTTATTTCCTTGGGGGGTATTTCGTGGAGCTAAAGAAAACACGCCCATTGTGCAGTCCAAATTGGATATAAAATAAAATAAACAGAATACTTTTTCATAAATTTTTGTAAAGCAAAAACGACAATCGGAAATTGGGCAATTTGTCATAACTTGTTTTTGGGTTCATTTTTCATTATGAAAATTCGCCCACAGATTTTGGGCAATTTTTCATTTGACATATTTCACAATTTTTTCATTACGAAAAAATGCCAGAAAACAGAAAAATTGCCCAAAAAAAAGGAGAAATATGATCAAATTAATAAAATTGTAGCCGTTGGTGGTGCAATGGCTGGTGTGCGCGGCTCTTGTGCATGAGAACGTGGGTTCGACAACCTTACATTTCTTCGGCCACCTCGCTTATTGATGGCGACACTATCAAGTACTTAGCCATGAAAAGGATTTTCAAATTCCGTTCGGAACCGGTGTAAAACTCTAGATCCCAATCAGTGAGGGAGAAATTAGAAAGCATACATCTCACTGATTGTGAGAAGCTCTTCCCAATACCTTCATGGGATGTAATAGGAACGGTTTTTTTATGATCAAATACTTTTGGTCTATATTTCCTATGAAATTTTGCCCAAATTTAGAAGGGAAATGTTGGGCCACCCGATTTTTCGTTCACCCACTATATCCCCCAATATTATACCCAAATAATAGTGCATCAAACACAACCAACATATTGTACATACATTAATATTTTCCAACTAGCAGGAAACCATAATTTAAATATTGAAATTGAAGCACCCAAGTGAATCGGTTATTAATTAAGCAATTCCGCAATGAAACGGCAGAGTAATTGAATATGTATTGATGATGATACTTATAAAGCCACAATTGTTTGTTCAAATTAATTAAGTTTGGGTTTAATTAAAATATTTTATGCAAATATGTATGTAATTTAGCACACCAGCATTGCTTCCATAATCCTGCGATTGAGTACTTTCCACTCAAGGGTCCTTTATTCGAAACAATTACACAGTCATTAAGTCATTTTTAATTTGAAATTACATTTTTGTGGTTTCACAGTCCGCTTACTTGATAATAAAGGTCGAAGGTTGAGTAAAATTTGTTGAACACTTCAAATACCGCACACAAGAGTGGCAGATATTTGAAGCGATAAAACAGAAGCAATGTTATAAGAATGATTTAATCTCAATGGCGTTTAATATACTAGAAGTTTGTTTAGTTTAAAGAATTTAGAATATTTGTATCCATTCAGCAATTTTTTTTCTTATAGTGGAAAAATTTTTCCACGCATTTATTGAAGAAATTCGACAGAAGTAAAACTTTATGTATGAAGTTGAAATTATTTGTGCATTTCACTTTTATTCGGTCGTACGTATAAATGGTTGCGTATGGACGTTTAAACATGTGTTGACGTTCGTTTTGCCATCTGCGAAGATGAAACTTTACCTTTTCTGATTTTGTATGTGGTAATGAAATCCTAGCATTCAGCTTGATTATATATTCACAGAGAAGAGATTCGTAGTCACAACTGTACTTCCAGCCAAGTAATATTTGGTGGTTCCCTGGATTATCACATTATTTAGTTGTGATGACCAATAATTGTGGTCCGTGTTAACAAATGTTGTGCATATCAATTGATTTGTAATTGAGTTTTGGTTGCAAGAGCTGAAATATTTAGTTGAATGCACAGCAACAAGATACAAATGTGATGTGTCAATGGAGTTTTAGTTCTAGCAATCAAATTACTCTGAAATGGTGATTATTCTATTTGTTGGATCAACGAAAAATATAAAAACTATTTCGGTTGTACCAAATAATATATTGATATGTCCAACTAATTACTTGAATTTGATGGCTGTCACGACCGTTTGTTGACGCCATATCCCATTATGAATTTTTTAGAAAACAAAAAACTAATAAGATTTGTTATTAAAATTCTGTATTTTATATACACATACAAATACATATAAATAAAGGGTTTTCCAATAAGGCCTTGACAACTTTTATTTTAAATAAAACACAAACCATTTGATATATTTCCAAAACTTTATGATCGACTTGAAACACAATCAAAACATTAATGAATGGAGCTCGACTTCGTTCATATGGCCACTGCGGGCTCGTCAGCAGTGGTAGATTCATTGGACCCAATTTTCGATGAACTGGTCATACATTTCGGACAGTTCTGAGTTTTTCTAACGTCGTCGGCTTGTTCGCATAGACCAATGATTTGACGTAGCCCCAAACAAAAAAAGTCTAGAGGCGTTAAATCTCAGGAACGAGGCGGCCAATTGACTGATCCATTTCTTGAGATAACACAGTGTTCTTGACTAATTTTCCAAGCTTAAGGTCACTTCTGATTTTATAAAACTTTTTGTTTTCCTCTTTTCTCTCTCGATATTTCGATTTCCTTTGGAAATCTTCTTCAGGATAGTTTTTAATATTAGAAATTGATAACACAGTGTGTAATTTTTTAAGTCATGGCAAAATAACCATATACGGACACCACTACGTGATAAAAGGCCAAAAAAAAAGACCCCTGTCACCCACTTTTGCCCAAAGTCCTCCAGGTTTTTTTTTATGGGCCCCCAAAGAAGTGGGGCCTCGGTGTCATTTTTGCAAAAAAGTGATAATTTTCTCAAACTCATATCTTGCAAACTGTTCGGAATTTTGATTTACTCTCTGAGGCAAAGTTGTAGCTCTTGTCATAAAGAACAAAAATTGTAAACATATAAAATCAAAAAAAAACTTCACCTTTTTTCCCCTGTTGAGGTCCATAGGAAGCAAAGCGTTCAAAATTCAAGGAAACAATCAACTATAAGAATGATCCTAAGATCTCATTAAACAACTTTCTAGAACATATGAATTTCCTAGAAATGATTCTTGACACCGTTAGCCCTTAGATAGCCGCAAAAGTGTCAAATTTCCTGAAAATTTTTTAATTTCATTTGTTTCTTCTTTACTTCAACATTGAGATACTATAAAGCCTTCTAGGTGAAAGTTTTTTTGATTTTATATGTTCACAATTTCATCTTTATGACAACAGCTCCAATGTGTTTCTATGTATTTGTTTTTATATTTTGGGTTGTTTTTATGTGAATTCAATGCAGATCTTTGCTTCCGGGTAGTTTTTTGATAGAAGTTTATTTGATTTTATATGTTCACAATTTCATCTTTATAACAAGAGCTACAATGTGTTTCCAGGTATTTTTTTTATATTTTGGGTTGTTTTTATGTGAATTCAATGCAGATATTTGCTTCCAGGTAGTTGTTTGATAGTTTGGGCACGGGAACTCACCCACCAGCTTGAGAATTTTTATTAGAATCCACTTACTATCAGTGAAGGTACAGTGCACTCAAACACTTGGCCTCCTCACTGACAATTATTTATGTTTCAAGGTTTGGAAATCCACATTCTTTGTTCAATTGTTTTTAAGCGAAATTTTGGCTCCCAGAAAGTACTTTTGTTAGAAAAACCTCACTATCTCCGGTCTTAGAAGGGATAATGCGGAGTATTATACCTTAAAAAAAAGCTTGAAGTGTTTACTGAGCCTAGGAAGAACTAAGTTTACTAGGGCTGTTTTTTGAGAAAACCCGATTTGTATTAAAAAAGTGAGGTTAAAAAATCTTTTTTTTTAATTTGCCCCAATGAGTTAATAAAAATTAACATATTTATATATACATTTATAGCGTTTTCAAAGTTGTTCTCAATGATACCCATCTCAACCAGATCGGATAAGAAATGGGTGAGATATATGCGATTATATACTCAAGCTATAAGGGCCTATATCTCAAGAAGTTGGATCGGCCTCCTTAAAACAACTTTCGGGTCTTAATCAGCGCTGTAAGCCCCACTAGGCGAAAGAAAATTGGCGCAATTGTCATAAAGTAAATTGGCTCGTAAAAGCGGAAAATTAAAAAAACGCTTTTTGGGCGATTTTTCGCTCATTTTTTAAAGTTTTTCGCGATTTTGACCTTGAAGATGAAGTTTTTTTTGATTTTATATGTTTTGTTCTTTATGACAAGAGCTACCACTTTGCCTCAGAGAGTAAATCAAAATTCCGAACAGTTTGCAAGATATGAGCCTGACAAAATGGTTACTTTTAACAAAAATGACACCGAGGACCCAAAGAAAAACCTGGAGGACTTTGGGCAAAACTGGGAGACAGGGGTCTTTTTTTTTTGTCTTTTATCACGTAGTGGTGTCCGTATATGGTTATATTTTTTCGTGTTGCACTGCGTAACACGCTCACCAAACTTACTCTTCAATAAATCGATTGTAACGAGTGCTGTGTGGCTTGTGGCACCGTCCTGTTGAAACCACATGTCGTCCAAGTCCATGTTTTCCAATTCGGGCCAAAAATAATCGGTAATCATGGCGCGATAACGCTCGCCATTCACAGTAACGTGACGATCTTTATTGTGGACGAAAAAGTATAGCCCAATGACGCCGCCGGCATGCAAACCGCACCAAACAGACAATATTTGTGGATGAAGTGGTGATTCATTAAGCACATGTGGATTTTCACCAAACCAATAACGCATATTTTGCATATTGACGAACCCATTGAGCCAAAAATGAGTTTCGTCACTGAAGATGATTTTGCGATGAAATTCATCATATCTTGGCGCATCGCCTCCAGAGCCAAATCGGAGAACGTACGTCGCGGCAAATGGTCCATCGGCTTCAATTCTTGAGTCAGCTTGATCTTGTATGGGTGTAAGCCACGATCTTTAAGCAAAATTCGCCAAAGAGTGGGCTTGGCGATGCCTGAACGGCAGCGATATTTTCGTCACTTCGACCAGCCCGCTGTCTCACTGGTACGGCAGTATCACACAATGAATAATATGTGGACTCACATTTTTGCACTAAACTTGTTATTGCTTGGCTACTAGGGCGAGAATAGCGACCGAAAATTGGAGTTAACGCTCTTAAAGATGCGGTCACCGACTCCGTTTTTCGGTAGTATATTTTTATAATTTGCATACGTTGTTCGTTCTTGTACTTTACCATGATGAAAATGTTGATTTCATTGAAAAAAGGAAAGTAACAGTTAGACGATCACTGAAATAGTGCGTGCACAAATTAAATTCAAAGTTGTCAAGTACCTATTGGAGACCCCATTAAAAACTTAATTTTTATTATTTGTAACTAGGGTTCGTATTTCATGGTTTTGGGTTACCCTGGGTAACTCATCCCCATAATTGATCGAAAATGTGGAAAAATTAGAAAACATGACTATTTCTCGGAAACGCAGAGTCGAATCGAAAATTGACTAATTTTTTTGTGGGTTTCTAAGAGTTTTCCATAAAGTGGTCCAATTTATTTTTTTTAAATCGCCAAAATAAGAAAATCGCTAAAATAACAAAATAGCTATAACTCGGAAACGCTGCATCCAATGGCAAAAATAATAAATTGTTTACCTCCATAGCAGGCTGTAACGATTGGATGTCTTTAATGCGGCATTACTTTTTTTGAAAACAAATTGCTAAAACAAAAATTTTCCGAATAAAAAATCGCTAAAAAGCCATTATGTCTATATTTCAGAAACGAAGCCTTTAATCAAAAATTACAAATTTTTCCGAGTTTCTAAGAGATTTTCATAAAGTGGTCCAATTTGTTAGACGGCTTAAAAAAATCGCCAACATATAAGGGAATCGCTAAAATAAGAAAATCGCTAAAATAAAAAAATAGCTATAACTCGCGAACCGTGCGTCCAAACGCCCAAATAACAAATTTGTTACCTCAGTAGTAGGTTTTACCCAATGGATGCCTCTCATACATTTTAAAAAAAAACCCTCCGTTAACTAAAATTTTTCAAAAAATCGCAAAAATAAGGGAATCGCTAAAATAAAAAAATCGCTAAAATAAAAAACAATAGCTATAACTCGGAAACCGTGCGTCCAAACGCACATATAAACAAATTTCCTACCTCCACAGGAGGTTTTAACAAAGATATGCCTTTTACACATTTTCAAAAAAAAACCCGCCGTTAAACTAAAATTGTTCAAATAAAAACGCGCTAAAACGCACAAGTATTTGTTAGCTATTTTTTATGAAAATAAGTGATGCCGTAATAAAGACACACAGTTTTTGAGTAATTGTAATTTTTTATTTTGGTGGGCCCCAAATTTCAAAATGAAATAGCCTCCCAAGCAATGATGAAGGGTCCCAAACTTCGCGCGATTTTTCGTTCTAAAACAGTAAAATATAGTTTATTCAAATTTTTGTTGATCGTGTGTTGAAGCGGGATTTTTTTTGGGAACATTTTTTTTTCAATTCTAGAGAAAAACTTTTCTTGTAAATGTCCTTATTGTCAGACAGTAGTGCAAACTACAATGAAGGTCTATCTACACCTAATAAAAATGATTGCACCTCAATATCCTTAATGTTTCCTTTGCATTTTATAAGTCGGTTTATATTAGTAATGTACTGTCTAGTAATAGTTGAGGCCTAATTTCATTTGTTATTATGGGGTGGTTTTCATTAAGTTTTATAGTAGCCATACGGAATTGCACCCCGAGGAATTACACCCCAATTTAGTTATGTAATAACACTCCAAAACATGAAGACGGACCCCAAGTAAAATGAAAATGTTCCAAAAAAAAAATTGGGATCCAGGCCCCAAATATTACTAAAAAGTAAATAAAAGTAAATTTTAATAAACTATGTTTTAGAAAGAAATGAAAAAAAAATGAAAAAAACACGATCAACAAAAAATTTGAATAACTTATATCAGGGGTTTTTTTTAGAGTGATACAACTTTGAGTTGGCATCACAGCTTTAGTTGACCAACCATTTAACAGCCGATAGTTGCTTTTTGTTTAGTTTGCTTTGCTATTTCATTATGAATCGACTTACACCAGAGCAACGCGTGCAAATTGTGGAAATTTTTAATCAAAATAATGGTTCTGTTCGTCAAACTTATCGTGCATTTCGTCCAGTTTATGGCGTACATAATCGTCCATCAGAGCTGCTAATTCGAAGAACAATAGGTCGTTTTCGGACCACATTTACTGTTACTGATAATGTGCATCCCCTGAGATGCCGAACAGTGCGCACTGAAGAATCTATAGCCGCTGTACAGGAAAGCATTGAAGATGATCCTAATCAATCAATTCGTCGCCGTTCGCAGCAACTGGGGTTGTGTCCTTCCACTTTATGGAAGATTTCACGCAAAGATCATGGCTTAAAAGCTTTCAAGATTCTACTTGTGCAGGACCATCGACCATCGCATGCGCCGCCAATTCGGCGATTGGGCTGAAGCACAAATTGATATTGATTTTGAATTTCGATTCAAAATTTTATTTTCCGATGAAACCCATTTTTGGTTGAATGGGTATCGGAATGGGTATGGAATGGGTAGGAGAATCCACAATCTTTTGTCGAAGCACCATTACATCCACAGAAAATTACTGTTTGGGGCGCTTTATGGGCTGGCGGAGTCATTGACCCATATGTCTTCAAAAACGATGATGGTCAGAATGTTACTGTCAATGGTGAACGGTATAGGAACATGACTCGAAGTTTTTTCGTACCTCAATTAGCTGGCATTAATCTTGCTGATACGTGGTTCCAACAGTACGGAGCCAGATGCTACGCAACGGGCGCTACAACTGATTTACTCAACGAAACTTTGGATGAAAAAATAATTTCACGAAATGGCCCAATTAATTGGCCCCCAAGATCGTGTGATTTAACCCCATTACATTATTTTCTTTGGGGTTATGTAAAGCCACTTGTGTACGTCGATAAAGCACAAACAATTGAACACCTGGAAATCATCATTCAACATTCGAAGAGTTATGTGAAAATTGGTGTTCCAGATTGCGCCTTGTACGCGCCAGCGGTGGCGGCCACATGGCCGAAATTATATTTAAACATTAATGTCATAAAATTTTCTTTCCACCAAAGACGGTTTCATTGATATCAAAAATATATTACTATGTTTTATTATGATTTAAACTTGTATCACTCTATAAAAAACACCCGATATTTTCAAATTTTAGAAAGAAATGAAAAAAAATTTAAAAAAAAGACGTCAAAAATGGGGAGACAAATATTTGAAATAACTATTCTATTCTATCTTATTTTGTTTAATGTTTCATAGAATATGTTTATGTGTGTATTATATATTCATTCTGAAATGAATCAAATCGACGGATAAAACAAAACCAATTTTTTTTTCTATTGGGGCCGATTTTCCAGCGGTGCAATTTCATTTACATTTCAAGAAAATACTCTCCATAGAGTTAATGAAATCTGGCCCCAAATGTTATCAGTATACAACAAATAATTATTTTGGGGTCCTCTTGCACTTATTGGGGCCCTATTTTTAAACGGTTTAAAACAAAAACTGAAAGCCGCCCCACTAAAATATTTGGGGTCGTGCTTCACAATTTTTGGGGCCCTTCATTATTGCTTCGGAGGCTATTTCATTTTGAGATTTGGGGCCCACCTTCATAATGAAAACAAACCATTAATTTGCGGCCCATTTTCGTTTTGCAATTTTATTCCTGGGGTCCGTCTTCCGGCCCCCGAGATATTGGCATAATGGCGTTTTACAGATTTTTGATTCGAGAAATTTTAATCTTAACGACTTTTTAAATGGTACGAATATATAGGTATAGGCCTTATAGAAGTACGAAACCCATTTTTGCGATTAAACGCAACGTTTACGAAATATAGGCATTTTTTAATTTTAGCGATTTCATATTTTGGCGATTTTTTGAAAAAATTTTCCCCTAGAACTGCTCAAAAATTAGTTATTTTTCCGATTGGGCGCTCCATTTCCCAGATATAGAATTTTTTTTTAATTATTTCGATCAATAATGGGGATGTGTTACCCTGGGTAACCCATTACCCATCACCGGCCCCTTTTACAGAGCAAAAGCGGGGAATCTTGTCACAGATGTGCAGAGTATGTTGGAAATATGATGTAATCACAATTCTGTTTAAGGCTGTTGGCTATGATTTCGAAAGGTGCATTTATCAGGTCATATGCAAAACCTGGCTAGACCCGGGTCTATGTACAGACTATCGTGGAATAAGCGTTTTATTCATCGCATGCAAGGTCCTCTTGAGCGTAGTTTGAACGACTAAAACCGTTTGTTGACGACCTGTTTGAACCTTATCAGTGTGGCTTTAGGCCTGGAAAGTCAACTTTCGATCAAATATTCGCATTACGACAAATCCTATAGAAACAACACGAAAACCAAATCGACACCCACCACCTGTTTGTAGATTATGAGGCTGCTTTCGATAGCCCGATATGGAGAAAAGTGTGCCAAGCTATGTCGGAACTTGGTATTCCTACTAAGCAGACATACACTTTCCGTCTTGAAATCCTCAGTAAAGATTGGTAGAGATCTCACTGAACCATTTAGTATGAGGCGAGGCCTCAGGCATGGCGACACCCTATCTTTGCGGTCTCTCCAACATATTAATTGAGATCATCGTGAGAAAATCTGCAGTCATCATGCATATAACCATCAGCAGCAAAGGTCACATGCTGCTCGCGCATGTAGGTGATTTAGACATCATTGAGTGAAATCTGCGAGAATTACTGTAGTATTTTCGAGAATTGAGACGGAATCAACAAAAGTGGGTTTGACAGAAAACGGAGACAAGAGCAAATTAATGGTTTCGATAAGCAGAACATCCACGATTTTGGAGGAAAGGGTAAATGTTGATAACCGTTACAATTTCGAGGTAGTGGACGAATTCATTTTATTCTTGTCTGCAGCAAACAGAAGCAATAACGTCAGCCTAGAAATCAAACGGAAAATTGTGCTTGCAAACAGGTCATATTTTGGGCTAAGCAAGCACTTCAGAGATAAAACCCTCTCTCGAGAAGCGAAGATTCACCTATGTCAGACTCTCCCACAACCTATCTTGCGTTATGACGCAGAATCCTAGGACATTTCAGAGGCTGATGAAACATCACTGGGAGTCTCTGAGAGAAAAACACTCCGAAAAATATATGGTTAAGTTGTGTACTGAGATCTTAGGTAAATTTTTGTAGTTGATTGTTTCTTTGAATTTTGAACTGTTTACTACCTATGGACCTGAACAGGGGAAAAAGGTAAAACAATTCAAATTTTTTAAGTTTTCTGTGATTCTGACCTTGCTGATGAAGATTTTTTGATCTTATGTGTTCACAATTTTTGTTCTTTATAACAAGAGCTACAACCGGCCCTCAGAGAGTAGATCAAAATTCCGAACGATTTGCAAGATATGAGCCTGACAAAATTATCACATTTTTGCAAAAATGACACCGAGGCCCCAAATCTTTGGGGCCCATAAAAAAGTGCATGAGTTTTGCCAAATCTGGGACACACGGGTTTTTTTTTTGACTTTTGTCACGTAATGGTGTCCGTATATGGTTATATTTCCATGACTTAAAAAAACGACGGATGAACCACGAGCTGCGTATCAAAATAGCGCGTTTACACTGGCTAGGCCATGCCAAGAGAATGGATCAGAATGAACCAGTGCGATAGGTATACGAAGAAGTCCTCGAAGGACATCAAAAATAGGACTTCGCTGGAATCCGCTGTTTGGTGCGGATTTTGGTCCAGAGGCATAAATGGGCCATTTTTCTTCGAAAATGAGCAAGGAGTGGCCGTTACGGTCAATGTCGGTCGTTATCGGGCCATGTTGAACGAATTTTTGTTCACAAAAATTGAAGAGGAGGATATTGGCAACATTTGGTTTCAACAGGACGGCGCTACGTGCCACACATCCGAAGCTACACTCGATGTTTTGCTCCCTGTTTTTGAAGATCGTATTATCAGCCGCAGAGCTGATGTCGTTTGGCCACTTCGGAGCTGCGATTTGACACCGTTGGACTATTATTTGTGAGGTGCCCTCAAAGATAAGTATTACGCCGACAAGCCAGAGACAAGTGACGCTTTAAAGGACAATATTCGTGAAGCCATTGGTGAAATACAGCTGCATACAATCGATAATGTGCTTAAAAATTGGACCGATCGTGTAGGCTACGGCAGCCATTTGAATGAAATTATTTTCCATTATTAACCGGAAGGATTGTACTTTCAAATAAAAAAGGAAATTTGAGAGAGTATTCAGTAGCGTTGGTAGAGGAGATACCGCGAATGAAAATAATTGGAAATGCAAGCAGGAAGAATGGAAATTATATCAAAAATTTAAAAGCTAAACCAACTGCCGTAAAAAGTATGAATTGGGAATATTATTGCGGACAAGTAGGGCTTGTGGAGAGAACAATTCACTTAATTTCATTTCCAAATAAGTTTAGGGACGATAGGAAAGCGCTGGGGACTGTCTCCTAAGATCACCATGTTGATTTATACGGCAATAGTCAGTACAATACTTCTCTATGGCATCGTAGTTTGATGGAGGTCCCTCCAAAAGAAATATATTCTGAATTCCTTGATGAAAATTCAAAGATCAACACTGATTAGCGTTAGTGGGGCAATGGCCACGACGTCAGGTACTGCACCTAGTGCTATCCTGAACATCTGTACTCTTGATATCATGGCCGAATCGGCAGCCGCTACATCCCTGGTGAGAATCAGAGATTGTGACGTTTTGATATCGGGGCATTCCGGATACACTGAATTACTACACCGGATCAATTATATTCCCGTAAAAACGGACTACTGCATCCCCTACCTTCTACCAGCGACAAATGTAAGCACTTCTATTCCGAACAGGAATACCTGGGAAAAGCCACTGGAAGGGGATACCAGTAGTATCAGATTTTTCACGGATGGATCAAAGCAGGACGAGCAAGTAGGCTATGGGGTCCATTCACCGGACCTAAATGTAAATATCTCCTTCAAGCTGCCTGATCACTGTAGTGTATTTCAGGGGGAAATTACCGCCATACTGGAGGTTGTTGAACTACTGAAAAGTGGTGTCACAACCCTCCGGAAAATATGTATCTGCACAGAGAGCCAGGCTGCCATAAAATCCCTGGAAGCCATGTTTGCTACGTCCCTGACGGTGAAAGAATGCCACTCATCACTTAGGGTGATGGCAGAGTATTTTGACATCAGGCTCATTTGGGTACCGGGACACAGCGACATTCCAGGCAATTGCGTAGCGGATGCGTTAGCTAGACAGGTTACTACGGCACAGGTTCTTCTGGCAAAGGAAGGTGTTAGTATGTCAATCTCTACCTACCGTTTGCAGATCAGGCAGTGGACCGATAATATGTTCAAGTACAAGTGGAGACTTACTTCAACTTGTAGACAAGCCAGGGTCTTCAGGCCATAGGTGGACAGGAAGAGGACTAGGCAACTACTTAGCTAGCGGAGAGGCAGGTTATCCACAATGATAGGAACAATTACGGGACATTGTCTTGTAGGAAAGCACGACCTAAGTTTGGGACATAGAAACTCCACTCTCTGTAGATGCTGCATGGAAGAGGACGAGGAACTGACGAAACACCTTCTCTTGGATTGCCCTGCTCTGGCAGGACTGAGAAGTAGGATATTCGGAACACATTTAGTTAACACCGTGGCCCTACAGGATATTCCTGTAGGTCTTATAGACAAATTTATTGAAAGGGCAAATTGCCTGGAGGACTAGTCAATAGTTGCTATGGAAGAACCTACAGGTATCACAATGGGCTTCTTTAGCCTAATTGTGCTAGACCGCGTGCTGTCTTGCAGCCTTTTCAACCAACCAAATTTAGATGTCCTGTCATTCTTTCATAATAAGTATCCTAAATTTCTTGATGTCCCCATGTACATTTTACCAAAGGACTCGCAAAACAAAAACCTGAAAAACGATAAACAAATTAAAAAATATTAACATCCTCTAAAAAAAGCTCATAAAATTATAAACTTTTAATTAAAAGACAAAATAGGAGAAAATGTATTTCTTTCATTACTACCCCCGAAGTGACAGGCGGAGAGATAAAGCAAAAGATACATTTGTTAAATCACCAAAATCAGAAGAAAATGCCAGTATTTTTTATGGTTGAAATCGTCTTCGTCATCCTCACATTTCAATTTTGATTATATCCTTTACAAAATATGCGTCTCCTATGTGGAGGGACAGTCGCTGTAACGACAACCACATAAACGATTTCCATTTGGACGAAATGGCGCAATAAAATCCTTCAATTGGCCATTTGGTCGAAATCTCCGAAACAAAGCGGCAATTTTATTCCCATACAATAAAGAATTTCCAAGAATTCCGCAATCATAATTATGTGCAATTGCCTGATTAAAAATGTATGTACATGTCCGTTGGTCAGCCAATATGGCTAAGTGTTCACTGAAATGAATATAAAATTTTCATTGAAACGTTAAATTTCTAGGGACACATTTTCCACGCAGTGAATGACGTTCTCTTAAATGGTCTCGTATATAACTTTAGCTGAAATGCAAACGAGACTAAATAAAAAAGGTTGAACTTTAAGTTTTGATTGACTATGATGTGTTTGATGAAACAACATGTTCTACGATCAAAAGAATAACAATTTTATGAAGGAAATTCGATAGGAATTTAATGTAAGAGTTTCGTTTGATTCAAATATTTTTAATAATTTTTTAGGCTGACCGTGGAGGTGGAAAGTTTCTGATAGTCACACACTTGGGGGTGGCCCGAAATGATTCTTTCATAGCGTTGTCCAAGCAGATCACTACTTCCGATCTTAGACTAAGTATGTCCCGGGGAAAGACTTTATCGCAATCCTTCGTTAGCTATGTACCTATAGTGAGAAGGCTAAAAGAATGGGCACCCTCGTTGGTTATCCGATCACTGATGCATCCCACGCTAAATAGGTGACCCTGTCACTGAAGTTCCTCAAATTAGCAGCTATATTCTTTTATCCTTTAAAGGCGGTCGAGCCAAAACTACTGGCCAACAGCAAATCAAAAACAAAAATCCAGTTTCGATACACTACATTCTGGTCAGCGTCTGATCCACAATAGGCGGCTGAAATATAATCACCCTGGCAGTAGGTAAAATTCAAACCAGGGTGGCCACGGTTTGCCTCACTTTACCGTGATTTTGGCACTGAAAATACGCAAGAACAATATTAAGCGATCAACACCAACTATCTGTTAATGACCCTCGCAAACGTAATAAGGATCATGATTTAAGGATACATATGTACCTGGAATGCAAGAACTCTTTACAGGACGGAAGTCTCTTTCTAACTAATGGATGTCCTCGCAAAATATAAACAAAATATAAAGGTTACATCACAGCAATCCAATAAATGCGATGGACCGGATATGATAGCATGACAAAAGAATACTGCTGTATTTACTACAGATGCCAAGAGCGACATTCCGAATTCGGGGTCGGGTCTATAGTCCGCAAGGGACTACGACATCTAGTCTCTAGGTTCAACCCGGTGATTGAGCACATAACCAAAATTCGCATCAAGGCGAAATATTTCAATGTCTCGTTTGTTTGTGTGCACGCTCCGACTGAGGATAAAGAAGATGAGGTCAAACAGTCGTTTTATGAGCATTTAAAGAAAATATACGAACACTGCCCTGACCACAACATTAAGATTATTCTAGGTGATTTTAGTGCCAAATTAGGAAAGGAAAGTGTCTTTCGACCAACCATCGGTAATCACAGTCTACATGATACCACCTCCGATAATGGAATAAAACTGATAGACTTCGCCGTAGCAAAGAACATGGTAAAGGGTGTCCCAAAATTCACGCAACATTTGAATTGAATAGAAAACAAAGTTTTTATTCTTCTTATGGTAAAATTTTTATTGAATCGTAAAGTGCATAGGCTAGGGTTATTTATGGAATAAAACATCTGGCAAATGGCCTCCACGGCTTTCCATACACATACGTATTCGTTTGTGGAAATTTTCCGTGACTTTTCTGCATAAATCTGGTCGAATTTCGTTGATGCAACGATGAATCTCCTCCTTTAAAGCACGAGTGGTTGTGGGCTTGTTAACATAGACCTGTGATTTTAAAAAAATCTAATGGTGTTAGATCACACGATCTTGGGGGCCAGTTCTGGTCACCAAATCGAGAAATCACGCGACCTGGAAATGTATCTTGCAGTAATTGAAGAGTTTCACGAGCTGTATGACATGTGGCACCGTCTTGTTGAAACCAAATATTGGGCACATCAATTTCATTCAATTTCGGCAAAAAAAAACTGTGTTATCATGTCGCGATATCGAACACCTGTAACACCAGAACACCAGTAATTGCGACCGCAAAACTTTCATTACTTTTGAAATATTGTTCAATAATGAAGACACTCTGTTCTATCGTGTAATTTTCCATTTTTATTAACCCTGAACTGTCAGCTGTCAGCTGTTTTTTTTAGGGTTGCCAACTCTTTTCTACGTCGCCAGCAGCAAATTTAAATGTTGCGTAAATTTAGGGATACCCTTTAGTTAGTAGCACACGATTCCAACACGGTAACTTACATAAGGCGACTTGGTTATCTCCTGATCAGAGACTGAAGAACCGGATTGATCACTTGGTAATAGGTGGCCGGTAATCTTCCTGTACAAGGGATGTATCGTACGTATGACTGGCGGCTTCAAAAATTCGCACAAGACTGAGCAGGGCGAAAAACGTACGAACCCGAACACGAGAAAAGCTGAATATTGACAAAATTATGAGCGAAAGTTCACTCTATTATTAGTGCAAAATACTCCCTTGACTGCGACTCAGGAGAGCAATGGAACTACATCTCCAATTCTTTGGAAACCGCTGCGAGAACTGAACTTGGTTATCAAAATCCGCGGAAAGATAAGATAGTCGAGGTGGGCTATAGTCTTTTTTCACGCAACGCTTCTATGTATTTTGTGGTCGTCCTGGCTTGCGATAGCCTTTTGTTTTCCACTCGAGTTCTGCTCTTGCTATATCTGACATCGGAAGCCGAAAAGTTGTTGTTCTACTTATACAGCTCTGCAACTATATTCAACGTTGCCACTGACTGCAGCATTACCACAAATGTGGTGTCCTCTGTACCTGTTGCCATAACACACTGTTCATCATACCATTCTTGTCTTGGGGAGGTTTTTCATAATCAATAACTGCTGAGAAAAACTCAAATTCGGCTGTGATAACTTCGAATTCGGTTGAGACAACTTCGAATGCAACTGTGATGACCTCTAGTGCGGTTGAGACAACTTCTAATTTGGTAATGACAACCTCTAATTTGGCAGTGATAGCCTCTAATTTTATTGTGACAACCTCTCATTCGGTTGCGCCAACCTCTAGTTCACTTGGTACAACCTCTAATTCGGTTGAGACAACCTCTAATTCAACTGTGATGACCTCTTTTATGGTTGGGACAACCTCTAATTTGGTGGTGATAACCTCTAATTTGGTTGTGATAACCTATAATTTCGTTGTGACAACCTCTAGTTCACTTGGGACAACCTATAATTCGGTTGGGACAACCTCTAATTCAACTGTGATGACCTTTAGTGTGGTTGGGACAACCTCTAATTTGGTTGTGACAACCTCTAAATTCGGTTACGGCTAATTGGGCTGCCCAACCGAATCATTTGTGTGGTTGTGTATTCGATTGAATTTTCTTATCTTGTGGACAAAAGTTGCTTTGCGATATCCACTTTTCTTTTTGCCTAATCTTATGCCTACATTCCCTGCAACTAGGAATTGATTCGACTCGATATTAACGCATCGACCCATATGTTCACTAGAGTGAAAGAGACACATACAAAGAGACAAATCTGTTTTCGTTTTCTAATCGGGGTAATCCCTATAAATCTTGAGAATGACGGCTTTGTGTTGAATTCTTATACTATAAGTACTGACAACCATATTTTTGCCTTAATCCTTTAGTTTTATTTCGAGGCCGGTGTGTAGTCTGAGTTTATCGTCATTTGTTGTTCGTGTTATTCGTGATATACGGCCATCAATGCTTGAAAAAGTGATCCAAAACTGGACGTCCAGAATGCGCTCCGTCATGAACAGACATTGGGGCCATATTCCCAAAATTATATTCAAGTGTTAATGCCGACCGCAGCCATTAATATATTGATATCAAAATTCGCTTATAAGCTGATTTCGAGAAATGACCTTCAAGGTCGTGGGATTTGATTATTTAATGTAGGGCTACGAGATGTCACTGGTTCAAGATAGTAAACCAGCTACAAAATATTCGAGAAAGTGACACAAAATTGGATATCCACAATTCGCTTCTGCGCCATATGTCCGAAGTAATTTTCGAGTGTTAATGCCATGTACTGATCTTTCGAACAAAAATATATTTTTTGATAAAAAAATTTAATTTCTTGCGTTACTGTTAACAATTTAAATTGTGTCGTTCTTTCGGCATCCTTGGGCATTAGTATGACAAGCATCAATAAGATACTGCATGTTCATTTGGCCGTGAAAAAGGTTTGTTTTCTTTGCATCCTACATAATTTGACGAATGCTAAAAAAGGCTCGTGTCGATTGGAGAAAGAAACGTTGAAAAAATACAACCGCGGTAACTCAAATGCAGTGTATAACATCGTCACAGATGACGAATCAGGGATTTATGTAGATGAGCTCGAAACAAAACAGCAATCGACCATATGGGTCTTTCCAGACGAGCCAAATTCAACAAAATCTGTTGGTGGAGCAAGCACATCGAAGCAAATGATCGTGTTTTTTCGGTATTACCGGTGATGTGGCCACAGTGCCTTTAGTGGAACGTTGGACGGTTAACTCTGAGTGGTGGTCTGTTTACCAAAACTGTTCGAAGACATAAGGAAAAACAACAAGAGAAGACAGAACATTTTGTATCATGGCAATGCGAGTTTTCACACATCAGTTAAAACATAGCCCATGGCACTCAACTAGTCGAATTATATCCGAAGTATAGAATTGATTTGGCACACAATCACTTCGTTTTATTCCCTCACATCAAGAAAAAAACTGCGTGGTCAACGTTTTTCGAATCCAAAAGCGGCTGTTGAAGCATTCAAACCGCATGTTTTGGAAGTATCTCAATCGGAGTGGAAAAAGTGTTTTGAAAATTGGTTTGAGCGCATCCAAAAGTGTATTGTTCTCCACGGAGAAAATTTTGAAAACAATAAAACCAATTCCAATTATAAATGATTGTTTTTTATTGCTGGACCCGAAATATTTGTAGGAACTCTTATAATATAAAATATTAATCATTTTGTCTCAAACATTAAATATTCTATAGCACACACGATGTGTTTGGACACAAGTATACTATATATGCGACAAGTTCCACACACACCTCATATTTGCATCAAAACAATGGAAAAAATACAGATATATATGATTTTTGACGATTCACAATTAAGTAAATGTAGATTAATTTATGGGATACCAGAGTTCCCTACCTTCCACACAGCTGCGTAAAGAACCGTCGAAATTCAGTCGATTTTTTAAAAAACATCACATTTGGCGAGAACATCTCGACGTATAAAACTCTATCCAATTTCTTTAATCCAATTCTGATATCTGCATGTGGCATGTGTTCTCACAAAGCACGTTGAAGAGCTACACTACCTAGAAATTTATGTTGAAAATTGAAAAAAATTTAAAAAAAAATACCATTTTTTGGAGATTTTAGATGTTTTTTCTGGGTTCTGAGATAGTGTTAGGAGGATTTTCAAGGCGATGAAGCACAGGTCACTGAGTGTTACAAGCCTTTAATGGAATGTAATGTGAAACTATTGTTTTATTTATTAAATGTAATTAATGTCAAGGATTTATCTCCTTAAACTGACTAGTTCTGATCTGGTTCCTTACAAAGAGCTATGAGCACAAAATGTTCTCAAGTAAGTTTTGTATTTTTTTTTTTGTCCTTAAAGCGGAAATTACCGCCATACTGGAGGTTGCTGAACTACTGAAAAGTAGTGTCACAACCCTCCGGAAAATATGTATCTACACGGACAGCCGGGCTGCCATAAAATCAGTGGCAGAGTATTTTGACATCAGGCTCATCTGAGTACCGGGACACAGCGACATTCCAGGCAATTGCGTAGCGGATGCGTTACCTAGACAGGGCACTACGGCACAGGTTCTTCTGGCAAAAGAAGGTGTTAGTAGGCAGTGGGCCGATAATATGTTCAAGGACAAGTGGAGACTTACTTCAACTTGCAAACAAGTCAGGGTCCTCTGGCCACAGGTGGCCAGGAAGAATACTAGGGAACTACTTAACTTGCCAAGAGGCAGGTTATTCACAATTATAGGAACACTTACATAGAAACTCGACTCTCTGTAGATGCTGCACGGAAGAAGACGAGGAAACGACTAAACACCTTCTCTTGGATTGCCCTGCTCTGGCAGGACTGAGAAATAGGATATTCGGAACACATCTAGTTAGCGACGTAGCCCAACAGGATATTCAGGATATTCTGCAGGTATCACAATGGGCTTCTTTAGCCTAAGTATGCTAGACAACGTGTTGTCTTGCAGCCTTTTCAACCAACCAAGCAACCAACCAACTTTTGTATTTAAGTGTTTATTTTATTCAATTCATATATTCAATTAGATACTACAAATAAACAAAAAGAATTTTTGAAACACCTGTGGCAACGGTTATTTTTAACATAAAAAATAGAAATATTTATTACAGGAAAAACATAAATTATGTTAATTCATGATTCCTTTTATTTTTTTTTTTTTAAATTTCACACATATTTGCATTTACTAGTAATTAGGAACAGGTCGATTTTATGTCTTGTTGTCGTATCAAAAATTTTATGGGAAAGGGGTAGAACACATGATTCTCAGCACAAAATATTAAATACAAAAGTTGGGGGAAATCCCTATTTTAGGAAATATGGGCCTCCAAAGTTAGGATAAAGGGGGGTTTTTGTCTCACAATTTGGTTTTTTTCGGCCGGTTATTCTGTATTTCGAGTCGTCCGGCCGCGTTCAGGGGCCAGGGGGAGAAATACCTCTGTTCCTTAATTTACATTTCGGGATTTTTTGCATTTTGGGAAAATGTAAAAACTATTTTCGGCAATTTTTCAAAATTTGAACGGCCAATATTTCGGTAACAAAGCGAGTTATCGAAAATTTCCATTTAATTTGGTTTGTTTATTTTGCCTTATATTGTCCAAAAACGCTGCCAGAAAAATTCCTTTAGACGCTTCTTAATACATAGTACCCCCCGTAAATCCGAACTTTGGAGGCCTATAACTTCTAATATAGAATTTTACCCAAAACTTTTGTATCTTAAATTTTTAGCTTAAAATTATATCTTCTACCTCACCGGTGGACCGGTTTTAAATTTTTGATTACTGTAATTGTGAGGCGAATACAAACAAACTCGTTCAGCTGTGTTGGTGCAACCACCTTCTTCAATACGCCTTGCTACAAATGGTAAACAAATGGTACCAGCTGATCGCTTAGTACACCGCAGAAACATATCTTCAAAAGTTGTATTATCGTACAACACTTTTGTGTGGACAAAATCTAGTACAGTTGTACAACTGTTGTAGAACTTTAGCACATACGACACATACAACAGTTAGGACACTCTTGTGAACACCCTAAATATAATATAGTAATACAACGCCCTTCAACGGGAGCTCAAGTATACTTAATATGGGTAGGGTATTCCCACTCAGACTTTTTATGCTTACAATTTTGGGAATTATTACATAACGTATAAATTCACATATTGTAATGAAAAAATTACACAAGTCAGAATGTTAAAAAAGTTTAAATTTAGACTGTAATCCACCAATATACATCTTTATTCAATTTGCTCCTTTCCACACGGTCTCTAATAGATACGCTAGTATCAAATCTAATATCGTTGTTTATGATTAAATTATTGTCAACAGCTCTTGAGTTAGCCCTTCTATGTAAATGGTAAAAAATTGGAATACCATCAGACTTTTGCATGAAGCCATTTCTATCAAGGTAAAGAAAGGCCTCCGGTGGTGCGAAACCTGATACTAACGTATTATTATGTATATATAGATCGCTTGTGTAGTAAGGAGCCATGATTAGGTTATTTGACATAGTACATTGTGTAGTTTTAACAATGTGTTTTCTTATTAATTTAATTATGAAATTGTCAAATCTGTTTATCTCAGCTTTGTTGTATAGTCTCTTGTTGAAAATATATTTTGTGAAATTGCTGTTTCTAGATCTATACAAAGATGTACATGCGCGGAGGAATTTTCTTTCGAATCTACGTATACGTTCCATATAAGACGGGGAAATATTGAACCATATCGGACATCCATATGTTATGATATGGCGTATTAAAGCCTGATACAAAAGTATTTTTACTTTCTGTTTGACATGTTTAGAAAAGAAAAGAGTTATGTATCTGAAACAAGTAAAAGTGTTAAATTCGGCTATGCCGAATCTTTGAAACCCTCCACCTTAGTGTTAACCAGCAAAATATTAAATTTTAAAAAGGACCTTTTTTAAGAAAATTTACTTTTTAAAAAAAAGTAAAAATAAGTTACTTGTTCACAAATGCAATTACTTGTTCACAAATGCCCACAAATGCAGGATGCTCACAAATGCTCACAATGCTCACAAATGCATTGCTCACAATGCTCAAATGCTCACATTGAAAATGTACTTAAGAAAATGTACTTTGAAATGTACTTTGAAATGTACTTAATGTACTTTGAAATGTACTGAAGAAATGTACTTAAGAAATGTACATTTCTTAAGTACTTAAGAAGAAATGTACTTAAGAAGAAATGTACTTAAGAAATGTACTTAAGAAATGTACTTAATGAAATGTACTTAAGAAATGTACTTAAGAAATCTACTTAATGAAATGTACTTAAGAAATGTACTTAATGTACTTTGAAATGAACTTAAGAAATGTACTTTTTTTTAAGAAAATGTACTTTAAAAAAAAATAAAAATAAGTTACTTGTTCACAAGTAAAATAAAAAAGCATTTGTTGAAGAACTGTTAAAAAAAAAAAAACAAGCTGGCACGAGAGTTGAACCAACAACCCACAGACTCCAACGCGCAACCCTTTACCCATCAGGCCACAGCGACCTTAGATGAAGTGTGACAAAATTCATATAAATGTATGAACACATGAAAGTACATCTAAACGTTCTAAAGTACTTACCTATTATAAAGCACAACAAAGATTTTCAACATGGAAATTCGCCACAGGGCAAAAGGAGTAGTTTAGTATAAAACTAAAAAAATTAATGTGAAAATTTTATGAGTTTTTTTACGTTTCCAATCATAAAATTTCTTCCAATGGACCAATTTCGCTGATTTTCAACACCAAACTGCTCAGGAATACGTGGAATATTCTGGCCAAAAACCAAACCGCGTTATCGCCGATTGAAGTCGTGAGAATGGTTTCAACAGACGGACAGATGGACAGACGGACATGGCTATATCGACTCCGGTTATTATAAGGACCAAGAATATATTTACTTTATGGGGTCGCAAAGCCTTATTTCTATATGTTACAATCAAAATGACAAACTTATATATACCCTCTATCACTTACAGTGGAGGGTATAAAAAGCATGTCTAGCCTTTGTTATTTGTGTGTTAACATGAGTATTGAAGTAGAGAAATTTAACTAGATGAATACCTAAGTATTTGACTATCTCTTTATTTGGTATCTTTATACCAGAGAGTGGAGAGTATACACCAAATGTTTTCCAATATTTTCTGATATTATAATTGCATTTGTCTACTGGAGGGGCACGAAAGAGAATGGTCTCACATTTATTATAACACAGTGCAACACGAAAAAAAATAACCATATAAGGACACCACTACGTGATAAAAGACTAAAAAAAAAAAGACCTGTGTCTCCCAATTTTTCCCAAAGTCATGCACTTTTTTTTTATGGGCCGCCAAAGATTTGGGCCTCGGTATCATTTTCGTAAAAATGTGATCATTTTCTCAGGCTCATATCTTGCAAACCATTCAGAATTTCGATTTACCCTCTGAGGCAAAGTTGTAGCTCTTGTCATAAAGAACAAAAATTGCGAACATATAAAATCAAAAAAACTTCACCTTCCAGATCAAAATCGCAAAAAACTTAAAAAAATTCGATTTTTTTTTACCTTTTTTCCCGTGTTCAGGTCCATAGGTAGCAAACCGTTCAAAATTCAAGGAAACAATCAACTACAAAAATTTACCCAATAAACAAATTTCTAGAACATATAAACTTCCTAGAGATGATTCTTAACACTGTTTAGGTAGCACGCAAAAGTGAAAAATTTGCCGAAAATTTTTTAATTTCATTTTTTTTACCTTTTTCTCCTGTTCAGGTCCATAGGTAGCAAAAAATGAAATATGCCTGGCCAGAACCATGTGTTTGTCCAAGGGTTAACACCGTTTAGGTAGCGCTTAGGTATCACGCGATCATGCACCGACAGCAGCAGCACAGGCAATGCAGTAAGCTCAGCACACGCAACAAGGGACGCAGCACACAATATAAAAGCGACACGACGCTCACATCGAGGCATTACACAGCGCGACGTCAACGAGAGCTCAGCGGTGAAAGTTATAAAGTGAAAGTGAAAGTAAAAAAAGTGAAAGTGCTACAGTATAATTCGCACACAACATTGGCAACTGACAATTTCAATACGCAGTGTGAAAATATTGATTTATTTTGCTACGTTTGCGGTCATCAAACCAGAAAAAAATATCTACAAGATTTCAGAAGGAAAAGAATCTTTTAACTAGTGAATTCAAAAGAGCATATACATTGTTTTTCGACGAAGTGGACTTGACCGGTGAAAATTACACACCTAATACAGTGTGTCGCCAATGTTATAACAATCTCATGGCATGGTTGAGTGGAGGCAGAGGTACTATGAAATATTGTAAGCCGGTAAACTGGATTAATCGCCCAGGTGATCATGATGCAACCAGTTGCTATGCATGCGTAAATTACACATGTCGTCTAAATCGACATTCTGAGAAGAACAAAATTTATAAAGCAACTGCAACAGCCACACTACCAGTGCTTGCACCTGAAAATTTTGTATCACCAAGGCCGCCAACTCCAGATCGTACTACAGAATTTACAGCAATGAGTATAGCATAGTATCTCAATGTTGAAGTAAATAAAAACCAAATGAAATTAAAAAACGGTGTTAAGAATAATTCCCAGGAAGTTTATATGTTCTAGAAATTTGTTTATTGAGATCTTAGGTAAATTTTTGTAGTTGATTGTTTCCTTGAATTTTGAACGGTTTGCTACCTATGGACCTGAACACGGGAAAAAAGGTAAAAAAATCGAATTTTTTTAAGTTTTTTGCGATTTTGATCTGGAAGGTGAAGTTTTTTTGATTTTATATGTTCGCAATTTTTGTTCTTTATGACAAGAGCTACAACTTTGCCTCAGAGGGTAATTCTGAACGGTTTGCAAGATATGAGCCTGAGAAAATGATCACATTTTTACGAAAATGATACCGAGGCCTCAAATCTTTGGCGGCCCATAAAAAAAAGTGCATGACTTTGGGAAAAATTGGGAAATACGGGTCTTTTTTTTTTAGTATTTTATCACGTAGTGGTGTCCGTATATGGTTATTTTGCCATGACTTAAAAAATTACACACAGTGTAATTTATGTTCATATTCCAATCCTTCGCATATTTGACGACCTTATTAAACTTTTCCTGTAATTTTATCTACTCTATTATCGGCGTGATGTACAATTAGGTCATCTGCGCATCCAGTAGATTCAGCTAGAAGATTTAATAACTCGTATATGTATAAATTAAATAAAATCGGTGCATTGACTGTGGTGCCCTGTTGGAGGCCATTCATAATGTAGAATTGTTGGGAACTTATAGTACCGCGGCTACTTACAACGAAATGTCTCTCATTGATCATATTGTAGAGTAGTATTATAAATCTAAGGGGGAACTTGTGATTCAACATTTTGAAGATTAATCCTTGAATCCAGATATTATCGAAGGCTTTTTGGAAATCTATCAAACATGCCCCTGTATATAATTTCCTATTCCAATTCCAGTTAATATCTGACACCAAAAGGTTGGTCGCGTGGATTGTAGAGTGCTTATATTTAAACCCAAATTGGTTTTCATTTATTAAGTTGTGGCTATTCAGTATACGAATTATACTCGAGTTAATGCAACTCTCGAATATTTTACTTATATTAGGAAGCAATGTTATGGCTCTAAGGTTTTCGGGATGACTTAGGTCTTTATTTTTCTTAGGGAGTGTAACAACTTTACCTAGTTTCCACGACGAGGGAAAGTAAGAGTTATTGAACATATTATTAAATAAGGTACAATACTGCAGAATTAGCTTTGGTGGAGCCTTTTTAAGGGTTATATTGGGAATGTTGTCCACGCCCGATGAAAATTTTCCCGTGAGATTTTTGAAAATGTACACAATCTTTTCCTGAGAAACAAAATCTTCGAATTCTGCTGCAGAATTTGGTATTTCATCAGCCCTAATTGTGCTCGAAAAGTTTATTATTTGGGTAGGGTTCTCATCAAATCCGGATTTTTCTTCTAAAAATCTGGTGAACCCATTATTTACTTCCTGGTGTAGGTTATTGCTAATGTCGATTTCTTTTGAGCCATAAACTGTTTCCAGGTACGCGCCGACAACATCTAATAATTGTACTTTGTCTTTTATTACAAATTTTCCCGAATTGGTGTCAATTAAAACTGTATCGGGATCGATATTAGCTCTTCTGATCAAAAATTCTTCATTGTTTCCGATTTGTTTCAAGAACAGTTGAGTGGTAGCTTCTATATTGCTTTCTGGCTTCTGTATACATACCTAAAGCATCCTTTGGACTCAAATGAGATAATTTATCTTTATGATATTTGTTGAAGGAGAATATTAAGTTTTCCTGAATTAGTTGTCTTAGTAGTTTCAGTTTAGCTTTAATGAATGTTAACTGACTTACAGAGAGAAGACGTTGAAATCTGTTGTGTCTTTTAATATAAGTGAGTGTTCTATTTTTCTCTGCTTGCAATTTTCTTATAATTGGTGTTATCAATATTTCCATTTGATCTCTATTTTGAAAAAAAGGAACTGAATGCTCAATAGCATTAATAATAAGCTTTTCTAAATGAGAGTCAATTTCAGAATTTGAGAGATTTGTATTGTTGGGGATAGAATCATACATATCTAGTGAATTTATGATCTTGTTCCGAAATTTTTTCCAGTTTGCTTTCTTATAATTGAAATTCAAATTTTCCTCACGTTTTTCGATGAGAAATGGTGCTTTGTTTATGTCCCTAGAAGCTACTATTTTTATCGCATTATGATCACTATCATATGATAAAGTTTCTAGACAATTTAAACTGGGATTTGTTCTTTGAATATGTATACGGTGGTCTGCTAAGCATATGGGTGATTGTTCGGAAATTGTCATTTTCTCGTCCTTTGAATTTTCCCAACCTAAAATGGTCGAATGGTGCTTAAATTGCGACATGTTCCCGAAGCTACGATGGTACTCTATTATTTCCATGAAACACATTCCATTCTGAACCGTGTAAGTCGGTTTTAGGGAGAAAAATCTGTTCAAAATGTCACAACCATGGCCTGTCCTCCGTATCGAATTATTCAGGACTTCAGCAGTAATATCCGTCAAGGACGTGGCTTGAAAGAAGTTACCTGCATATATGTATATGTTCTAAGGGACATTTAGATTTACAATTCTACGCAAAAAAATTGGAGGAATATGCACGCCATGGTTATTGAACGGTCCACGAAGTCTGTCCAACAGTTTTGTCAGAATTTTGTACAATTTGAATTTGACTGTGGTGGCGCCATCTCCGGGGTTTCAATATGACCCACTTGCTGGCATTTTGCAGTGGAGGGGGTAGTGGCAGTATTTACACCGGCAGAAGTCAACACACGCACATGTATACGAAGGGGAATTCAATTCGAAAAATTGAAAAGCTAAGTCACAAAATAATACGTCACAACCGTTCTCTTATGATTCACATATGCCGTACGATATTTAGGCTTGATTCCCGGTTATGAAAGTAATATTTCATTGCCTGAACTTCATTGTCTTTGGAACTTGTCGAATTCCAAACCGGTCTGGAGCACGGTTAGGTTAAACACTGAAAGTCACAATCGTGGCTGTCACAACCGTGTCATATAGTTTCCAATACAGACTAAAATTAATAAATAATGGTTTCTTGACACTGAATGATTAATGTGGAGTAGGCTGTTGCAAAGACCTGGCAACACAGTAGGCTTTTGCGAAGACCTGGCAACACAGTAGGCTTTTGCGAAGACCTGGCAAAACGAGAGTGCAGTATTTGACATATCTCGTGGCAATCGTCAGTCGTGTGTAGGTCGTGAAAGGTATTAGTCTATTGGCGAAGTTAACTAAATAAATTAGTTAAAACGTTAAAATAGTGCGTTTTATTCAATTGGTATATATTAGCGGTCATTACAATAAAGTTTCGTTCAGGCAGTCACTACCGTGGCATCGGAATACCATCAATGCTCCATAACTTCGATTGCTTTGGTGTTGTAGTATAGTGATCTTCAGATCATACTTTTGGACCATGATAACATTTAGAAACGTAAGAAAAACAGCAGACAGTTGTCCGAGGCCTTCGGCCACGGACTGTCCCTGCAGGCTGTGTCAGAGACACGGCCATTAAGTTTAACTTAGAATACGCCATCCGATAAGACAGAAAACATATATAACAATAATTGATAAATAACATAAGCAAATGAATTTATTTATTTGATAGTTACTTTTGATAATATACATAAGCTTATGGTAGGAAAAATAGGATAAATATGTTTTTAAATTATAAGAGTAAGGATAAATGATAAATAACAGACGCAAATCAATTTGATTTATAGTTTTTATAATTATATATCCATGTTAAATTCAAATTCACATTTAACATTTTGTTTCACTTAAATACATAAGTAAATATACGAAATTTCAATAGTTCATCAATCAAAACAACAGCCGAAGGTTTGTGTCCACACTGAAACAGCAGCATAGTTTGTGTTCACGCTACAAACTCAAACACTCAACCAAACACCACACATATGTTTGAGTGTATGTGTTTAAACAATTTTCCTTTGAGAAATTTAAATATTAGGAAGATATCAACCAATCTGAAATGTATATCAAACGAAAGATAACATCTTCATTTACCTAAAAAAAAAATTTTAAAGAAAGTTATCTCGCAGTTTCCTCATAATCAATGAAATCAATCTGACATGACTCCCTATACCGTAAGGGAAAACGTATTCTACGCGAAAAAATGGTACTGCAGACATATCGAGTTTGGAAAAATTGCTATCTGAAAAATAACAATTTCCGAACAATCACCCATATATCTAAGTAAGAGTTACATCGGGGGTAGGATGGAGAAGCGGATACATGAAAGTTACATCTGAACCTAATTTCATTGCTCCATAACCAATTTTTAATTAAGTTTCCCTTGTGATTACCTGCCATATTTCTCCAATCTGTATGTTTACAGTTTAGATCTCCTGCCAATATGTAAAAGTGATCTGGATTATCCAGCTTTAAAGATTGAAAAAGATTGTGTAATTCATCTTTAAAATAGGTATCATTATTACCTGATGGATAATAAGCCGATATTATATAGAGTATATTATTTGTATCTATTGGTATTGTGACAATGCATGTTTCTAGATACTTAAAGGATTCTATTGTACGATTAGTGAATGTTTTGTATTTGATTCCATTTTTGATTAATATACCTGTACCACCTCCGCACCTGGCCTGCACTCTATCTTTTCTAACAATTTCATAATTTTCAAACACGAGTTTGTGTTTAGGATCAAGTTTAGTTTCCTTCAGAAGAACTATATCTGGTTTATGGATTCTTAATAAGTTGATTAATTCGTATCTTCTCTTTAGTTTTACTAGAGAATTAACGTTAATGTGTCTAATATTTAATATTTTAGAAATTGTATTTAATGGATTATAAACTTGGTCCATTACACGTCCATAAATGACAATAGAGTATCAATTCTGGAAGATTGCAGTTGCAGTTGTTTTTGTAAATTAATCATTTGGTTTGATAAGCTTGTTAACATATTTTTAAGATCTACAAAGAAGTTATTTGGTAGGTTAGTATTATTAAGGATTTTGTTATTTAGAATAAATGGATTTTCAGATTTTAATGTGTTGGCATAACTTATATTGGGATTTATATTAGATGGGCTAATGTTCGCATTTTGTTTTAATACTAGTCAGTAGTTGCTATGGAGGAAACTGCAGGTATCACAATGGGCTTCTTTAGCCTAAGTATGCTAGACAGCGTGCTGTCTTGCGGCCTTTTCAACCAACCAACCAACGAAACTTTTGTATTTACTAAGATAACTATAAACCACCTAAAGTTACAATGGGAGTTCTAAGTTTCACTATAATATAATGAACAATAAAATAATGTGTTTGTGTAGTGCTGCAAGGCCAACCAAGCAAAACTTCGCTTCCTCACCCTTTCCAATCACAAGAGCTGAAAGCATTAAATTAATCATTTGAAATTTAACAGCCTGCAGCAATGGCAACTTCCTATGAATTTCCAACATTTTGCCTAATGGACCCCACAAAGTCAAATAAGAAACTGTCAATCATTTGTTTCTTCGTCCTGTGATGCTCAGTTACAGTTAACATCATTTTCTCATTGATAAGTCCCGTCCTTAGCCGCATAATTTCGGGAAATGTGTTTGTATTTGTTTGGCGAAAAATGTCAATGTTCTTTGAGTTCTTCTGCGAAGAAGAAGAACTCAATTAGAACCAAATGTTTCTCGACTGAGTAGGAAAATCTGGATATTTAGACTTGGAACAAATCTAAAGAATTTCAGTTAGAACTCATTAAAAATAAATAACTGTCAACGCTAAGACGCCATTAAGGGTGACTCCTCTGTCAGTGATGTGCATTGGGCATCTAAAGTTCAAATTTTGTTTTTCTCATTTAGACATTTAAAAAGGTTAAAGCAAAAATCGTCAACTGTTGTATGAAGATTTTAACAACATCCTTATCAGGTTTGGTCATTACGTCAACTGAAGTTTTCTTTCTTTATCCGCAGATATTCGTATTTTAACTCCAGCAGATGTCCTTTTCACACAAATCGTTTAATTCAAAATAATGTTGTAGATTTCAATTAATAGAGAAAAAAGGGTAACCAAAAAGTATTAAAAGTCCTTGTCATCTGTGATACTTGGCGAAAGGTTGAGCCACATTTTTGTTGTAATTTCAAGCAAAATTTCTCTTAGAAGTAAAGTGGGGTAGAAATTTTTTGTAATCACATTTTTCTACACTTTCGCTGATAAGGGAGAGAACTAACTTTAACTCTGAATTGACTAAAATTAAGGAAAAATTAAACTTCGTATGGATTTAGTGATTTTCGAAATTCCTTTTATCCTTAGGCTTGGGATAGCAAATAGCAAATATTTCATTAACTATTTGGTTTAATTTACTTCAACTGTTTCCTCTAAGAAGTACACGTTTCCTAAACGATAGGATTTTTTGACGTAGAATACATCTTACCTTACGGTATGAGGAGTCATGTCAGGTTTTTACTGTTGTAATCTTTATTTCATTGAATTTGAGGAAACGGCTAGATGCATTTTTTTAAAATTTTTTTTGTAGGTAAATGAAGATGTTATCTTATATTTGTATATAAATATATTTCTAGTATTTTAATTTCTCAAATGAAAATTGTTTAAACACATACACTCAAACATATGTGTGGTGTTTGGTTGAGTATTTTGGTTGCTCAACATTGCTTAGGAACATGTATCTAGTAAAAAGTGAAACGAACAGCAAGCTAATGTTGCTTGGCAACATGTATCTAGTAAAAAGTGAAACAAACAGTAAGCTAACGTAATAAAGCTTTTTTGCGAAAGCTTCAATAAAGCTGTTGTAACATTAATTTTGAATTGTAAAGCGTAAAGCTTTCACACAACGCTCGAATGCTAATGCGAAGACTCGATAAGGTAAACCTTTTTTAATATTAGGGCGGCCCTCTCAACATTCGCAGAACTTATTTCAATAAAAATATTAATTAAAATACATAAATTAAATTAAGTTTAAAAAAATTGAACATAATATTTTTTTTTTAAACGGACTTGAATCAAATGCCGTTGGTAAATAAAAAAATTACAGCAGACAGTTGTCCGAGGCCTTCGGCCACGGACTGTCCCTGCAGGCTGTGTCAGAGACACGGCCATTAAGTTGAACGTAGAATACGCCATCCGATAAGACAGAAAACATATATAACAATAAATGATAAATAATATAAGCAAATGAATTTATTGTTATATATGTTTTCTGTCTTATCGGATGGCGTATTCTACGTTAAACTTAATGGCAGTGTCTCTGACACAGCCTGCAGGGACAGTCCGTGGCCGTAGGCCTCGGACAACTGTCTGCTGTAATTTTTTTAACTAAATCCTCAAACCAAGATTGTTTGTTACTTAAGTACGAATGTCCTTAAGATAAGGAAATTTAAATTCCTTAAACCTAGACCAATTTGTAAATGTTCTTATTGCAGCTGAAAAATTGTTTTCCATCAAGCAAAATGGATTTCTTAATTCAAGTACTTAGGGTTAGGTTAGAGTGGCAGCCTGCATGTCAGGCTTACTTAGACTTCGTAGTCCATTGTGATACCACATGGACAAAACGAAAAGGATGGGATTTTCCTAGTCCCTCCCGGTGAACCAGATTGATAGCTTTAAAAAGCCCAAGAGTTGGCGGATACTTGCTAGAGTTGATAACTCCCAAAATAAATGTTGGCCTAGTGTAGTCTGCCGCCTTTTGGGAAGATCGCGCCATCGATACAGAAGGTGCTCTATTGAATCCACCAGCTTCTCTAAAAGAATTTTCACAAGACTTTCAGCCTATCTGCGTGCAATCCAATGAGTGTTGACAGACACGATAAGTGAAACGTCGGGTCTCGATAACGACAGCAGGCCGTTAGTTTAGTACAAGTTTAGATGGTGCCACATCAGCTTGAAATGCACACAATTCCCTAATAGTGACCACCTAGCGTTAGTTGGCATAAGGCCAAAGTTTCTCAAGAATAGCTTGCAAGTTACCAGAGGCATCCCCACTGATGAACAGAATGTATAATTACATGTGGGAAAATTATTGGCCAGCAGATTGCTTCTATGCCTGCCATCAGGTTAAGACAACTCTCACAATAGAGAATAGTCGGAGACGGTTATAAAACAGGGCTGGAAGCTACTCCCAACAATCATGCTGTAACGTAACGTCATAATCCGTCCGAAAATAATAGTCCATACACTCACCGCCATTCACACCCCCATACTTCCCTGGCCTACCCGTCACCTAAGCGTACACAACATCCATCGCTTACACCAAGCTGCGCGAACAATCACACTCACTGCGAACTAGTTTCGATGGCCACACAAGAATTAATGCTTTGATGTAATTCTCATTTGCGTCAGTACACCTATGGTACTTAATGGCTCAGGTTCGCAACCCAGTAAGATCTGAGTCATCTTGTCTCGGGCTGTACTTCTGAAAAGGACAGAAGCAATTTTGGAATTCGTTCTTTAGTAAAGACGGTGTAAATACATTACTACACAGCGGCTTCGGCTCACACAGGGGTTTCGGCTCACATTTCCTACACAGGGGTTTCCACTCACTGTTCCTACACAGGGGCTTCGGCTAACTATTCCTACACAGGGGCTTCGGCTCACTGTTTCTGCAGAGAGGATTCGGCCCACTGTCCTACACAAGGGCTTCGGCTCACTGTTCCTACACAGGCGCTTCGGCTCATTGTTCCTACACAGGGGTTTCGGCTCATTGTTCCTACACAGTGGCTTCGGCTCACTATTCCTACACAGGGGCTTCGGCTCACTGTTTCTTCAGAGAGGATTCGGCCCACTGTCCTACACAAGGGCTTCGGCTCACTGTTCCTACACAGGCGCTTCGGCTCATTGTTCCTACACAGGGGTTTCGGCTCATTGTTCCTACACAGTGGCTTCGGCTCACTATTCCTACACAGGGGTTTCGGCTCACTGTACCTACACGGGTCTTTGGCTCTCTGTTCCTATACAGAGGCTTGGCCTTACTGTTCCTACACTTACACTTTCATGCAGCCCATCCCGTGATAACCGATTCCGAACCGTTCTCACCAGACATGTACAGCACATACCGAGCTAGTATCCTGCATATCCGATACCGACCTACGCAGCGAATCCTAATAATCGCGTGGGCAAGACACTGAGTTACCGCTCATCTTAAAATCGAGCAGTCCGCCAACTGCCCCCAGAAGAGTATTGTTAAGCCAAGACAAGTGGCCCCAGAAGACTTGTCAAGCCAATATTAGTATTTCCAGAAGAGTGTTGTCGACCGAAGACAATCCCCAGAAGAGTGTTGTCAAGCCAAGACTTGTATTCCCAGAAGAGTGTTGTCAAGCCAAGGCAAGTGCTTCCCGGAAAAGTGTTGTCAAACCAAGACGAGTGTTCTCAAGATACGAGGAGCATTCGAAACGAGTGAATCAGTTGAAGTTATTCCTGTAAATCAAATTACTTTGTAAATTAAAGATCAATAAATAAACTGAACTCGAACCCACGAAAAGGCTAAAATATTTCGTTCTTATCTCGAAATGTTTGGAGGATCATAACGAAAGACTCTGGACATGACTGAGCTTACCTCAGCCATCGTCAATACCACGTTCCAATGCTTTTGTCGAATACTCGAAAGCGGTAACACTATTCGATTGTGAATGCCAAATTGCCGTACCAAAGAGGTACTCGTGGGACAAAGGAGTTCCTGGTATAGAGCCCTATCTGAATTCCTCCACAGATAGCTCCTCTACAGAACAGGTAGGGTATGGGGTATACTGAAGGGAACTAGACTACCTAATCATTGTAGCGTAAGGAAATTTTAGCTATTAGGGAGGGGACCAGCTGGCGGACAGAAACAGTCCAGCAATCGTTGGGATCAATTTATTCTCCGGCAGAATCAGGCACCAGTATTCGTGAACTCTACATCAGCCCACCAGGATTGGGACAGATATCTTAACGAAATGGTCTAGCAGTGCGCAGTTCACTTCAAATCGTTGTCGGGTGCAGGGACTTCCTTGGGAACTACAGAACGGATAAGCTGGCCCGAATATGGCTAGATTACAGCATTAAAGAACTGAAACGCATTGATATGCCCCTAGAAACTTGTTAGCATATCCAGCGATAGAGCTCCTATATGATAATGCATCAGAGTTGGACGAGGAGCACAGATTGTGAACGCGCAAGACAAATCTGGTCGATAGTGGATAGCAGGAGAAACGTGAACCTTGTATCTCTAGCCAAGCCCAATGTATCAATGCTTATTTCAGGTTTGACGGCCCACTGTCTGATTTGTAGACAAGCGGCGAAAATAAAGGTCTGGCCGAATGACCCTGCAGAAGCTGTTACTATGGGGAAGGGCAAGAATCCACTGGACATCTTATCTGCGCGTGTCAACACTAGGCGACAGGAGGTTGTGTAGTAAGTAATGATACCTATTTAGAGACGTGGGGAATAGTCTCAAATAGCCGTAGACAGGATCTTGAGATTCTTGTAGCAAATCAAATGGATCTTCGATGTAGCTTTGGTCTCGGTCTGTAGCTATCCTTTGGTCTAAGTCTAAGTGAGTCGTCCATCGACAATGTTTAGACTAAATTTGTACTAGATCAGTAGTTCTATATGACGCTATATCTCTTTGACTGATTTTCGGATTCAAAATGATAACCACCGAATATCGTTACCGATCGAAATATTTCTTTCCAGTTGCTATTATTTCTTGAGGCTTCCGTACAAATTGTTGGTGGTTGACTAATTGGCCAACATCGATTCTAACTGCAAGCGCAACTCATAAAAGAAATGTGAGCTCAGTGTAGGCCACCGCCTTCCCTAAACAGTGGGGCATAGACACCGGGTGTTTTATTGACTTTGCCTCCTCATCACCACAACTCCTGATATCGCATTCAGTCAATCTGAGTGCCGTCCAATGAGACAGTGACCCGTCATGACAGACACGATAAGTAAGACGTCCGGTGCTGATAGCAACAGCAGGCCGTTGTGCGTTTCAGGATTCGGACGTTAGTACGTTTCAGCCTGGAGTGTACACAGTTCCCCACTACTTACCACAAACAGTTAGTTGCTATAAGGGCTCATATTCTCAGTAACAGCTTCCAAGTTGCTAGAACCATTCCCACATGATCTAGTTCCCCTGGATTAGGTAAGGTAGTCCCCAGCCTAGCAACTTCATCAGCACTGCAGTTCCCTGGTATGTCCCTGTGATCCGGCACCTAAATAAGGTGAATACTAAACTGTTCAGCCAACTCTTTAAGAGATCTGCGGCAGTCGAGGACGGACAGTTGTCGAATTCAGGAAGACACTTTCCAGGGAGTTGATAGCAGCTCACTATCAGAGAAAATATTGTTTCGGACTTCTCGGTCATTCCTCTACCTCTCTAACAGCTGAGATTTCTGCCTGGTAGCCACTACAATTATCTGACATTCTAACACAAGGTCCTTGGAGAAGTCACCAAAGCCTACAATAATCTGACATTCTAACCCAAGGTCCTTGGAGAAGTCACCAAAGCCTACATTAACGTCAATGAAATGTCATGTCATGTCAAAAAAAAACACAAAAATTCAAATCAAGTGCGGAATCTGTATTTTTCATTCGAAAGGACATTTTAAGCCATTTATTTTTTGAATAAAATTTCTTTCAAATGTTGGCCGCAACTACGCCTCAGGGTGTCCATTCTGAGGGTCCAATTTTGGATGACTCGTTCGAGCATTTCGACGGGTATGGCGTTAATGAGACGCGTAATGTTGGCTTCCAAAACCTGAATCGTAGCTGGTTTCTTAGCATAGACTTTGGACTTTACGTAGCCCCAAAGAAAAAAGTCTAAGCGTGTGATATCACACGATCTAGGCGGCTGACTCACTGGTCCAAAACGTGAAATTAGCTGCTCTACGAAATGACCTCGCAATAGATCCATTGTTTGAGCAGCTGTATGGCAAGAGGCACCGTCCTGTTGAAACCAAATGTCGTCAATATTACGGGTTTCAATTTCAGGTAGCAAAAAGTCCGAATCAAGGCGCGATAGCGAGCACCATTCATGGTTACGTTCCGGCCATTATAAATTTTGAAAAAATATTGACCGATGATTCCACCAGCCCATAAACCGCACCACACCGTGGTTTTCTTTGGGTATAATGGCAGCTCTTGAACATCTTCCGGTTGCTTTTTAGCCCAAATGCGGCAATTTTGTTTATTGACGTTGCCGTCGAGCCACAAATGGGCCTCATTACTGAACAAAATTATGGTAGAAAACAGCGGATCTTCTTCGGGCATTTGAAGAGCCTAAACACTTAAACGGCAACGCGCAGGAAGATCGTTAGGCTTCAATTCCTGCATGATCTGTATTTTGTACGCTTTCAAACCAAGATCCTTCCGTAAAATGATCCAAGTTGTTCCATACGACAAGCCAAGTTGTTGAGAACGGTGCCGAATCGATTTCTGAGCGGTTTTACGTACACTCTCAGCTACTGCCGCTATGTTTTCAATACTTCGTGCTGGATGTGGACTATTAGGTCGAGTATTATCCAACTGTGAAAATTGGGTTTCAATGTTGGCGACGGTAATCCGAATAGTGCATTCGGTAGGCCGATTATGTACTTACTTACTTACTTATCCGGTCTCGAACAACCCCGGGGGGTCAGGGACCTTACAAAACGATGATAACATATTTCGCCAACCAGTTTATTATGCCGATTATGTAGACCATAAAAAGCTGTAAACGTTTCTCATCGAGCGCTCATTTCCATAATACAGAATTACATAATTTGGAGACGTTGTAGCGGTGTAAATTTTTCCATGATGAAATGGCAAACAATACTGAAAAGAAAAATAAATAAAGATTAACACAACCCACACGTAATCTGTAAAAACACCCTATTGAAAAAAATACCTCTCGATTGATCACCCGATATATAAATGTTACAAACCTATATATTAGGGTCGGTCAATTTGTATGGGACCAAAAAACTTGGCCAAGAGTGTAGCAGAAACGTAATCTACGGCAAATTCTAAGAAAATGTTCCCAAGAATCCATAGTTCTAAAATCAAAATCGAACCCGCGATTTTTCACTTGAAAATTTGTATATTAGCGTCAAAAATTGAACCAAAAGCCATACTTTTGAAACTTGATACTTTACGATTACGATGAAATTTCACACATATACTCCACTCTTTACTACTGTTACAATTGCGTTTATCTTAGGTCTAAACTCCTCACACTTCATGTGTTATAGCTGTGTAAAGTTGGTCATCTGCAGGATTTTTGTGTAATGTTAGAATAACTTTTGAATGCGTTATCAGATTTTAAGAATCAAGATATTTCCTGATAGGTTTTAACCTTCTCTTTTGGAATAAAAATATAAATGGCACATCTCAAATCGCACTCAAAAGTTATTCTAACATTAGCACAGTTATCTCTTCACAAAAATCCTGCAGATGAGCAAATTTCCACAGCTATGAAACTTAAACCGTGGAGAGTTTTGACCTGAAATAAACGTCATTGTAAAGGCAGCAACAACTAGAATATATGTGTGAAATTTCATCGACATCGTACGGTATCAAGTTTGAAAAGAATGGCTTTTGGGTCGATTTTTTACGCTAATATGTATAGAAATTTTCAAGTGAAAAATCGCGGGCTCGATTTTGATTTTAGAACCATGGTTTCTTGGAAAGATTTTCATAAAATTTCCCATAGATTACGTTTCTGTTATACTCTTGGTCAGCAAAAAAATTGACCCACCCTAATATACATACATTTTTCAGGCATAATGTAACAGGACTGTTTTTCTCAGCGTGTATTTTTGTCAGATGCTAACATCCATGACCTAGAATATTTTCAGCTTTTTCCCCTCTAATTGTATAGTAGATATGGACAGTATAGCGAAAACATGGTGACTGTCACAATTTCGCCTGTCCATTTCTTTACCTCCAAAATTGTTGTCCATTTTGTTTTCATATCTCTTCTGTAATTAATATTTTGTATTTTTATCATTATCCGTTTATTTGTGTCCGCTATTAATTATTAATTCCAGGGAATGTTAATAATAATCTGACATTTTATGGAAATTTCAAAAATGATGAGGGATAAATCGATTAGAACAGTTGCCGACGTGAGTGGGTTGATTAGTATAATAAACTCCGACCACATGCCGAACTCGTTTGTGCACATTGGTCTAAACCGCTTATTTCCAAGGGTAAGAAAAATTAATTTTGAATAATTTAAATGTTACAGCATTGACAAATTTAAAATAAAATATTGGTTTTAGGTAATTTTATTATTTTATGAAATTTAACATTTTGTTGTATAAATCACTGCAAATTATATTCAGTTTGGTCAGTGTGCGTGGCTCTTTATGCATCTGAACGTGGGTTCGATTCCTGCTCTGGCCACCTTACATATATTTCGACGGCTGTGGCATCGCTTAGGAACGGCGACAGTATCGAGTATTTAGCAATGAAAAGCTTCTCCAAATACCGTTCGGAACCGGTGTAAAACTGTAGGTCCCAATCAGTGAGTGCAAAGCTAGGAAGCACACAGCTCACTGGTTGTGAGAAGCTCTCCCCAATCCCTTTATGGGATTTAATGAAGATCCATTTGTTTTATATTCAACTTCACTCTGGTTAATATCGCGTTTATCAATAAGAGCACTACAAATGTTTTTTTTAATAAAACAAAACCGGGTTTAGATACCAATGAAATTCTTTATTCCTGTGAAAGTACGTTCGATGCTATTATGTATGGAACTCGATTTCTTTTGCATGACCACCACGGGCACGCTTGCAGAAGTCCAGACGCTGAACCCAATTTTCGACGGATTTCTAGCATAAATCGGCCGATACTGCTGCAATTTCACGTTCGATATTCGTACGAAGTTCATCAATCGTCGCTGGCTTGTTGGCATAGACCATAGACTTGACGTAGCCCCACAGGAAATAATCTAACGGCGTCAAATCGCACGACCGAGGCGGCCAATCGACTGGGCCATTTCGTGAGATAACACGTTCACCAAACTTGGTTTCCAATAAATTGATTGTGGCATTCGCTGTGTGGCTTGTGGCGCCGTCCTGTTGGAAACACATGTCCTCCAAGTCCATATTATCCAATTGGGGCCAAAAATATTCGGTTATCTTTGAACGGTAGCGATTCGCATTCACAGTAATGTGCCAGTCTTGATCATCACGGAAGAAGTACGGCCCAATGACGCCGCCGGCCCATAAACCGCACCAAACCGTAATTTTTTCGGGATGCAATGATGACTCATGGATTACGTGTGGACTGCTGTCTGACCAATAACGCATATTTTGCTTATTGACGAAGCCATTCAGCCAGAAATGAGCCTCATCGCTGATTGTTGAGGCCTCTTAAAGTTGGCCTCTTAAAGTTGAGGCCACTGACTCCAAATTTCGGTAGTAAATAATAATTTCGACTCGTTGTTGTCTCGTATATCTTTCCATGAAGAAATGGCAAACCTTACTGAAGAGAAATGTCAAAAGAGCGGGAAAAAATATGGCGTCGTTTGCTGTCCCTATCGATTTACTTTTGTAGCGTCTCTGTTGAAAACAACTTTATTTATTAAAAAAATCATAAAGTCATGCCGCTATTAAAATTCTTTGAAAATGTTTCTTCAATGTTATCAACACGATACTGAAACTCAAACCACTGTGCGTTGAGCAGCATTAATGTGTAGGAGACAGTTCACAGCATCGTGGTACTGGCTTATTATGACTGATAAAGCATCATGGTGTTTGGAACATAAGCGGCTGTAGTTATATGCTGTCGTGTGTTCTCTGTGACTTAATCCCCTGGGGACAATTTATACAAAACTTGATAAACAGGGTTACACCGTAGCAAATCCTCAGGGTGTCCTCTTTGCAACACCTAACTCATATCTTCAAACATAATCCGTTATGATGTCCTTATTATATAGAGGTTTTCTAATCCTCTGGCACCATAACATAATATGTTATTATTACGTATCAATTTAATGTTATTTTATATGTTACGGTATATCTTCATCATGCCTCTGTCTGGTTGGCTGTGGAGTAAGCCAAGTGAGTGCAAAAAACTGATGGTCAATCCTATTGTTAATGTCCTTTAGGAAGACAATTATATTACGTTCGTAACTTTAGTGAAAGCATCGTATCCTTCCACCTATGAAATTGAGAATAATATTATAAAATCAATTATTATTCGAATATCAAAACCTGATTGAAAGTTAATCTATATATGGGTTGAGAAAGGCTAAATAAAACTGCCCAAAAAAACGAAAAATAAAATGGTTTCTTATTATATCCCATGAAGGGATTGGGGAGAGCTTCTCACAACCAGTGAGCTGTGCGCTTTTTAGTTTTACACTCACGGATTGTGACCTACAGTTTTACACCACTTCCGAACAGAATTTTGAGAAGCTATTCATGGCTAAATACTAGATAGTGTCGCCGTCACTAAGCGAGGTGACAGTCGGCGAAAGCAATGTAAGGTCATCAGGGCAGGGATCAAAACCTCGTTCTCATTTAGAAGAGCCGCGCATACTAGCATTGCACCAACGACGGTAACTTATGGAATATATTATGTAGAATATTTTTTCCATGCACACCAACTCCCTAAAATTGATATCTGTGGGATATTTTAGCACCAATTCGGAATATGTACGAAATTAACCCTTAAACGGAATTTCAGTTGTGACAATTATTTTTGGTATTCAAGTTGAGTTTTGAGCTTTGGTGTATTCAGACACTAATAGTAGAATTGTATCACTAATATTTTTGTAGTACACTTTAATCCGTTACACCCCTGTATTATGGTTATTTTTACCCTCTTCCAGAAAACGGACAAAAAGACCCATATATCATTAAGAACGCAAACGGTTAAAATGTTCCACAACCATGTTCCTCGTTGTAAATAAATGGTTTCTCATTACATGCCATGAAGGGACAGGGGAGAGATTCTCACAATCATTGAGCTGTGCGCTTTCCAGTTTTCACTCACTGATTGGGACCTACAGTTTTACAACGATTCCGAACGGTATTTTTGAGAAGCTTTTTCATGGCTAAATACTCGATAGTGTCGCCGTCACTATTCGAGGTGACCGCCGCCAAAAGAAATTTTAAGGCGGTCGGATCAGGGATCGAACCCACGATCTCATGTACAAGAGGTTCGCACACCACCATTGCACCACTGACGGCCACATGCTCCTCGTAGTATTCTACGTAAAATTACCGACATTATTATATATCTTTCATATAAAGATCACAAGGTTTCCTATTCACCACTGCAAAGAACTTGGTAGTTAGTAGCACACGATTCCAGCATAAGGACATTCATAAGGCGACCTGGATATCTCCTGATCAACGGACGAAGAACCAGATTGATCATTTGGTAATAGATGGCAGGCACTTTTCTAGTGTAATGGATGTACGTGTGATTCGAGGTGCCAATATCGACTCGGATCATTACCTGGTGGCTGCGAAAGTTCGCACGAGATTGAGCAGGGCGAAAAACGTACGAAGCCGAACACAGGAAAAGCTGGATATTGGCAAGCTACAAATACCGGAGATATCAATGTCCTATCTCAAAATACCGTTCGGAATCGGTGTAAAACTGTAGGTCCCAATCAGTGAGTGAAAACTGTAAAGCGCACAGCTCAGTGATTGTGAGAAGTTCTCCCCGGTCCCTTCATGGGATGTAATGGGAAACCATTTATTTATTTTTTTTATCAATGTCTTATCGACAGAAACTCTCTCTCCTGCTAGAGCAGAATACCTCCCTCGTCTCCTGAAGACCCAGATGCGCAGTGGAAGCACATCTCCCATTCTTTGGAAATCGCTGCAATGACTGAACTTGGCTATCAAACACCGCAGAAGGATAAGCCATGGTACGACGAAGAATGTCGCATTGCAACTGATGAAAAAGACGCTGCACGTATGGCAACGAAACAGTCAGTTACAACGCGTGCTGCGAGTGAGCGGTACAAGAAGCTGAGAAGGGAGGAAAACCAACTATTTAGGCGAAAAAAATGGCAGTGAGAGCAGAGAGAGAGTGAAAGAACCGAAATGTGCAGGATGAATGGTGAATCCCGAAAGTTTTTCTAGAGGGTAAGAAGATCGACCAACGGGCCTAATAATGGGCTGCCCTCCTGCAAGGACGAGAATGGGAATCAGGTGACTGAGAAGCAGTGTGTGTTCAAAACGTGGAGAGACCACTTTTCAGCCCTACTCCACTCAGATTCTTCCACTGAAGATCAGGAGGTAATAATAGTGGAAGATAGTATAGTATAGATTGTAATAAATTCGGATGCAACAACCGAAGTTGATACCAAATCCGATTGCAGAAACCGAATGTTATCAATTCGGTTGCAACTATCGAATTTGATATCAATTCGGTTGCAATAAACGAATTTGACATAAAGCCGGTTGTAACGACCGATGTTGGTGTGAATTCGGTTGCTGTAACGGAATTTCTCATGAATTCTGTTGGGACAACCGAATACATTTTTTGTTTCAAACCTGAAGTTGACAATTATGAAAGCAACTATTATATTAAACAAGCTAAAAAGAATTGACAATTGTTGCGGTCATGGTGATACGAGTAGCACGATTTGTTTGTAATAGTTATTATGAAAGGTACGGCAAAATATTCTAATCATTGTTTCTGCAGAAAAACGTCCAATACAAACAGTTGCCAGCAGCTCAGTTTCTCAAAGTCCGTCGTTTGAGATTTTCTGCCAACGTCTTTTTATGGAAAGGTTTAAGATCTAATTAGACAGGCACAACTCGCCAGAATTGGTGCGGTGACCCATCATAATTATGGTTATAAGTGAACAGTGGATGGGGCGAAAAGCATGGGTTCAATACTACCAGATAGAGGCAGTAATACACAACGTCCAACAAAGGAACAACAACTGCATTTCCTGTTTATGTGGCTAAATAATTGTGTTAAATTCAATACAAATATATACCAACGATAAAAGTCAACAAAAAAGTGCAAAATATATTTAAATATCACAGTTCTACACGAATCGAAATGAAAAAGTGAAGTCAACAATTGTTGTAACTCCACCTGCTGTAAGTTAATTTTCGTCGAATTTCTCTCATTTGCACAAACAAACGACGAAGAGTGTGAAATGAACGTCAGATGAGAGAATACAATGCTCTACCTTAAATCCCTCTATGGAAATAACACACATACGTTTTGAATCATATGTTTTGTGTCAACAAACAAAGTTCGGAATACATACGACGCGGGTCAATACTTTGACTTTTCTTTTCGAACTTCCCTCGTAGTTATATGAAATGCAACACTACTCCCATCAAGTACCACCTATTAATAGACTACTGTCAAATATTGAGAAGTTCCGTCATTTACTTTGCGTTTAACACGTGTTCGATTAATTATTCTGGTTTTTGCGAAAACCGGGTTTCGAATTATTCGAAATATGGGTGCTTTTTTTGAAATACAGAAAAAACCGGATAATCCGGTTTTCAAATGTATGCCAAATAACAAATTAAAACTCAATTTTTGACAAAAAAATTTTATTAAAAAATAACAGAAAACAATTCAATTATACTTATAAAAAGTAAACTTTTAGTTTAATTATAATTACAATGCAAAACATTATTGAGATCAGTTTGTTATTTTAACAAAGACAAACAAAACATAACAATTCATTTGTAAATACTTGATTATATAACAGGTGGCGCAAAAGTAATCCTCCTATCAGAAAATGCTATAAATTTTGCGATTGGCCCCTAATGTCAGTTCTGTTTTGACATTTGTGTAATACACGTTAATAAACAATGTTACGCTACACTGCTCCAGAACGCGGAATATTGCTGACTATTTATTTGACCCATAATCGGTCGGTGACTTTGGCACAACGTGAATTTCGTCGCAGATTTCCTGGCCGTCCAACGCCTACTGGTGAAACACTGCGACGTTTAGCCGCTCGCCTCGAAGAGACTGACACAACACAATATGCTGCCAGGCGTGGCAGACCCCGGAGTAGCCGTTCTGCAGAGAATATTGCTGCTGTAGCCGAGGATGTCATGGAAGCGCCGTCGATGTCATGGAAGCGCCGTGAGCGCTACAGAGCAATGATCAACGATTTCTTTTTGCCGCAACTTGATGAATTGGGATTGAAAAACATGTGGTTCCAACAGGACGGTGCAACGGCACACACTGCACGTGCCACAACCGATACGCTGAAGGATACATTTCAGGGGCGCCTAATCTCCCGTTTTGGCGATTTGCACTGGCCAGCAAGATCGCCTGATTTGACCCCTCCAGACTTCTTTTTGTGGAGCTTTTTTGAAATCGCGGGTTTATGCCAACAAGCCTCAGACTCTTGCAGCTCTTAAAGACAATATCCGTCAAGAATGTGAGGACGTGTAGCCGGAAGTTTTGGCCAAAGTGATGGAAAATGCCATAAAAAGGGCTCAAATGACAATCAACTGTGGAGGCGGCCATTTACATGACATCATATTCTCGACTTGATATAAAAAAAATTAAAAGACCAAATAAAAATAATACACAAGAAGAATCAAAGTTTTTCATTTTTTTTTTAAATTACAGCCAAAACACATCGGAAGTTTACTTTTGCGCCACCTGTTATAAATATATTTAATTTAATCTTTAGTTTTCCCTAAAGTAACATTTAAGAAATAAGATACAATTTAAGTGCTTGGATGCATACCTATTTTTTTCTTTGGTTTTTAAAAAATTTAACATTGAAAATGCCCTTTCACTTAATGTCCTAGTTGGACTTATTGTGTACAAGGCGTTTAATAATCTGTCAAGGTTTTCAGTCCTAAAAAATCTTTCAAAAGACAATTTTTGGTAGATTTTTTAATGGTAGTTTTAGGATTTTGAACGTTTTTTATAGCGTTATTTAGTTCTGTTTCTATAGTATCTTCAGTGGCATCAACGATCATTTCGTCATTTGAATCTGTAAACGAAGCATGTTCTTCAGTAAATAATCGTGAATACAAAATGGATGTCAACTCTTTTGTTTCATTTTTACTTGAATATTTTAGAAATGCGTCAGTAATTGGGAGTTTACTCGTATTAAATACAAAATGAGAGTATTCAGTGTTTGAACACGTCTTTCTGATATACGTCTTTTTAGAGTTTCATATAAATTAACTGATAATTGGTTTTGACTTGTTGAAAAGTGTTTAAGTAAAAATTTAAAAATACCTCAGCTAAAGTCGAAGGGTTTGCAGAATGTTTTTGTATAGACATTTCCAAAGGTTTAAGGGTGTCACTAAGCACAGACAAAGTTGCGATATCATTTTCACTAAATGGTGTCAGTCCTAAGTCCAATAAAGTATGATTCACACATTTGTGCAATTTTAAAAATTGAGAAACAATTTGAAAAATTGAGAAACCATATTGGCCATAGAATTCCAGCGGTGCTTAACATCTTGGATAAATTTAAGCTCCTTATTAAATTGGTATTTTACAAACATTTGTAATTTCTTTTGCTTTTCAGCCGACTTATTAAACATTGAAACGCATTTTCTAACACGTTTTATAATAGAGCTTACATTATCATTTAAAGTCTTGTAACCATCTTATCGTTATCATATTCTTCATCGTCGCTAGTATCCCCTTCACTGCCAATTTCGTTATTGTTGACCACATTGCAGTTCTTTTTGTAAAAGCTCTCAACAACACAGATATGAATGAGGTGATTGATGCAGAGCTGCGACTCTGAATCAATACTTCGGCCGTATTTCGCCATGATCGCTGCACCATCATGGGTCGATGCTACTATGTCATGCTGCATATCTAAGCCAAATTCTTCCAACTTTCGTTTGATGACTTGTTCCACGTTAACAGCTGTGCCTTTTAATTTCATCTCCTCCAAACCGAGGTTAAAAACTTCAAACAATTTGCTTTCGGGATGAAGTGTTCGCACAGTAACATTTATGTATTTTATGTAAGATATATCCGACCATTCATCGACCACAGTAGAGAAGCGCTGGTTTTGTTGCTTTAAGTAAATCAGTCTCAGATTGAAAGGAAAACATGAAAAAACAGATGTTTGTAATAGTTGCCAGATTTATAAAACTAACAATGGCAAAAAACATGTACAACACTGGCAAAAAACATGTACACATTTAACACAATTATGAATAAAATTAAATAAAAAATATCGAACGCCAAAAACCGAGATTCGACAAAAAAATAACCGGATTATTCGATATTCGAAAAACAGGGATTTAAAAACAAAAACGACTGTTTTCATGTGTGAAAAAAACCGAGTAGCCGGTTTCTGAAAACCGAACTGATCACCCTAGTTCGAAACATACAACCTCGTGCATTTTTTTAAAAATGGAAACATTAAACATTCTTTTTTCCGAAAAAAAACCGTCAATCAAACCAAGGAAAATCTTGATAAATACTATGGGGACTCTGCACCATCGATTTCGATGGTAAAAACAAGTGGTTTACTGACCTTCGTTGTAGTCGCCACCCGAAAATGTCAAAAAAAAATCCAAGATAGAGTAAAAGATCGAAGAGTAAAAGTGCGTGAGATTGTTGATGCTATAGTCATTTCATTTGGCAGTGCGGTTTCGATTTTAAATGATCAGTTGTGTTTAAGAAAGCTGTATTCAAGTTGAGTGCCGAGTTTGATCTGAATTCACTATAAACGTAATCGTGTAACAATTTCAAAGGATTGTTTGGAGATGTTTATCCGCAATTCGAAGGAGTTTTTGCGGCGTTTTGTAACTGTGGGGGAAACTTGGATCCGTTACAACACTCCGGAGCCCAAGCAGCAGTCTAAACAATGGGTTTATCCGGGTGAACCGGCTCCGAATAAGCCAAGGTAAGTTTGTCGGCCAATAAGGTGAGGGCATCTATATCGATTACCTTCAAAACGGGAAAAAAATAAAAGGCGAATATTATGCAAATTTAATGGACCGATTTAACGAGGATTTAAAAGAACAACGACCCTATATGGCTAAGAAAAAAGTTCTTTTTTATCAAGATAATGCACGGGTGCACACGTGTTTAGTCTCAATGGCAAAATTCCATGAATTGGGCTACGAATTGGTACCTCATCCGCCATATCCTCCGGATTTAGCACCCAGCGACTATTTCCTATTTCCAAACCTAAAGAAATGGCTCGATGGAAAGAGATTTAGCTCCAACGATGAAATTATCGATCAAACAAATGCCTATTTTATGGACCTCCTATTTCTTGAAAGAGATACACAAATTGGAGAAACCTTGGACTAAGTGTATTGATCTAAAAGGAGATTATGTTGAAAAATATTTTCTCATTTGCAAAAAAAAAAACTGTGTTTAATTCCAAAAGTCACGGACTTAGTGATCCGCCCTTATAACAACAAATTAATTATTAGAATTTTATTTTTTAAGAGAAAAATTGATTTCTTAACGTTCTGTAATGAACTTTTAACCGTTTATCTAAAAAAGAGGACAGTTTTGTGTTTCAGTTTGTTCAAACAGCGGATTTTGGGGTTTCAAAGAGGACGGTAGGCGATACCCATTTTAGATTAAGGAAAGTAAACTCGTTAGAACTGCTGATTTGAAATTTGTTCTTGCTGCTCTTGCACAAATTCAGATGTGTTTTTGTAGATACAGACATGTATTAAATTTGGCAGAAAAGAAACACGAAACAACAAAAAGAATTAAACGTCTCTTGTTGTTGCCCACAATTACAACAATACCCACTTATTGTACCATGACGGTGTCATTATATTCAGCCCTATTATCTCCCTTAAGCATCGTGAGAAAGTGAGGTGTGTTCGGTTGTTTTGTCTCATTTTTATGGTGTTTTTCCACCCATCTTCAACAATGAAATTGCAAACTAAATCTAATCCCAGTTTATCTTTGTGTTTGGTAAAAGAAATACAATCACCCAACGTCGTCCTAGAAAGACATTATCGTTAGCAACATAAACACGTGATAATTTAACTACCCAGCCAACAATTCTTTAAGCGCTCAGTTGATCAGAGTCATCAAAGAGTAAACACTAGGGCGGGGCGATTTGTAGGGAGTGAAAAAATTCACCAATTTCCCTATGATTTCCGTATTCTATGGGTTATTCCATGAAAATTTGCCGAAGGAACCATACCTCTATCGTTAAAATCGAGTCCCCTACTTTTTGTTGGACAATTTTTCCATTTTTCTCATGATTTTGTCCAAGAATATTACTTTCATGGCCATTTGTTTGGCTCAATCCATTATCTAATTCAATTCACAATTCAAAACGAAGAGTTTAAGCCCAAATTTATCGAATTCGGTTGATTAATTCATGCGATATTGCTAAAACAAAATAACACATAAAACCAACTTTTTGATTTTTTTTCCCTTTTTATTTTTTTTTCTACAAAAATTCAAATTAAGAGAGTATCTATCAAGCTATTGTAAAAAAAAATATTCAATTTGAGTGTAGTAAAAGACAAAATGTGAAAAAAAAACATTATTTTTTCTGAAAGTCTAGTTTGCTTTCAAGTCTGGGTGTTTTCGTACGGCTCTCTAATGTCGTCGCCATAGCGCCTTCTACATTCTTTCCTGCAACTCGTTTAGCAGTGGCAGCCAGCAATTGGACATGTCTTTCCGTTCCTTGAATGTGTAAAGGAATTTGTGGATCATCGAACGGTGGCACTTCGTAATTTAAATATCCCTCCAAATGTTCATACGAATAACTTTGCGTAAACGGTGGTTCGAATAAAATGGTATCGTCATTTACAAGAGATTTTTTATAAACTCTAAGTTCCGTTGGGTCGACAATATCTCTTCGGTAATGTAAAATCTTCTTTATAGCAATGTTTCGTTTTTCCATTCTATCATCAAACAACATAGATAGCAAGATATTTTCTGAGTGTGCAAAATATGGATTATCTTGAATTACTGTATTTACAACTCCAAGTAAATTCGGTGGTAAAAATCGTGTCCAAGTAATAAATTTAAAAAGTAATGTACTACCGTATGCGGCAGAGCTATAATACTTAACATTGAAATACATTGGCGTGTATACTTTTATTATATAGTTAGCCAGAATTTTTAAATTTTCAGTTGGATTATTAGTTGTCACATACAACCGTAATAATCTATTGGCTTTGGTCAGCCAACGAGAATGTGCAATTGGCCCTGGTTTTATGTGAGACAAATCCGCAGGAACCACACCATTAGAAATTGCATTGGCCATTAACATCAAGTACCTCGAATCGGTAGATAATTCTTCTGGATTTAAATCACCAGGAGGCATATTTTCCAAAGCGATTTCCTCAAAATCGGTTACCACCTGAAAAGAAAACATAAAAGCTAAAAAATAGAATGAAAAATGGTAAAGAATCAGCTATAAAAATTACATACCGGAAGATTTTCACAATCAGCAATTTTTGAGCTCAACTTTCCGGTAGTTGATCGTGGTCCAGTGGTGGTTGATTTGTCTAAAGTGTCAAACAAATGTCTAAACGGAAGCTCGTTAAAGTGCAGAAGACACACAAACCAGTGCCAGTGGTCTCTTTAACTATTTTTCGAATAGTCGCAAAATTCCACCGTGTACGCCAGTATTTGTTGGTTCACCATCAGCGCATATGGCAATTAATGAATCGAGAGACAATTGTTTTTCCTGGAAGAATTCGATCAATTTGTTGACTTTGCTTGCCGCAGTTTCACTTTTTAGTTTTGTGTAGCCTATCAATTGAGATTTTGGTTCCCTCAAAACAACTAGATGAGGTTCTTTAACCATCCTTGGATGCAACTTCTCATCAATTTTTTCTACAGTTAGAGCATCATTTTTCCTGCCGTCGAATGAAAATGATATCAAATTCGATCCATCATACCGCTTACGAAGTGCGTCTTGTCTCCATTTTTCTCTTTCTCTACGAAGTTTACTTTTATCCATGATGACAAGATTGCCATGAGCATCTTTTACGCCCAGGTCTTCCATCAGAGCTGTTGCCAATGCTGATCCCATTCTATCACTCACACCAAATCTGTCACACATCATTGCATAGCTTTTAGTATTGTATCTGGGAGTGTATGTTTGTGGTGGTAGAACTAATTCTGAACCTCCTCTCACATCAACTTCCATTTCGTCATAATGTGGTTCGTATGTAGGATCGTTGCTCACTGGGATTGTTGGTATAGTCGTTGGTATCGTCTCTTCACTTCCACTATCGTGTTCCGGTATCGTTTGTATTCTGTCATTATATTGATCGCGCATGAAATCTTTTAAGTTTTCAGGGATAGATCCACATGAGCAGTCGTTTTCTTTCAAGTTGCATTTACATTTTCCAATGTTGAATAATTGGTTTGTTGATTCTACGAATTTTTTGAATTCTGTTGTGCGTTTTACTCGTTGTTTATCTGCATTACTATATGCGTCAAGCAAATTATTCAATTTTCTAATGATGCTACCTTTGAATATAAGTTCAATATTAAGTTGATTCCAAATTTCTAACAATCTGTCTGCTACTTTGGGAGTAAATGTTTTATACGAAAACATTTTGCTTTGGGCTTTTGAACGTTCGGCCAAGAAAAAATAGTACTTCAATATATCTCGTTTAGTTGACAGATTAATATCAGGTAATTCACAGGCCACACAAAAAGAAAAAACATCACGAGAGACCAAATGTTGCAAACTACTGCGTTGGGTATCTGTTGGATTTTGCGATGAACCAGGCTCTGAATCAATTTTCTAAACCGTCACTAAAAGAATTAAATATGTTTTTCATAGAATAATAATATAACTATTAACTATAATAGTTAGCAATGTTTTTACACTTACCTTTAAATCTTTTCTAAATTTCAAAATAGTTTGATTATTTGTTAGTTATTTCAAGTAACACTTCACTGAAATGACGCTCAAACAAAACTAGCATACACTGGAATATTATAAACAAACAAAAAAAAATTGTTGCCTGTAAAGTCGGTTTTACGGGCGAAGATTTTACGTGACAACGTCTTTTTCTCGGTAGAATATTTATTGATATGAATATAATTAAATTGCACAATAGGAACAAGGAATTGAATGAAAATAAGAATTGCACAAATTTTAACTATAGAAATATATTTTGTTTAGATTGATTTGATTTTCATATTGATTAGATGTTAAAATTCTTGCTCAACACAGTTTAAATCAAGTTTTCTTATATCTGCCACTTTTTCTTAATATTTGTAATTTTAAAGAATCAATTCGAAAATCAAAACATTTATTCAGATCGAAGGTTCAAATTTTTGCTAAATAAATTTGAAATTAATTAAAATTTGTAAAATAAAAAAAAAAACCAATGAGTGTTAGAACTCACGGGCGATGTTTTAACATTTATTGAAACTTATGGTTTAGGAAAATAGAAGTAATTTCAACACCATCTAGGTACCTGTGCGATTTCTATGAACACATTATCAAATGTGACATTATAAACAATAAACATATCCTTTATTATAAAATATAAACATTTCTTTTATTATAAAAAATAAACATTTCTTTTATTAAAAACAAAAGAAAATAATTTACTAACCAAAAAGTATTTCAATTCATCATATTCGCATATCGTTTTTAAAGCCGACCGCAGCTCTCTGTTTCGTTTTGGCTACCTAATTCATATGAAAATTTCTACACACAAACATACACTACACATATCATAAAGCCAAAAAACAAAAAACAAAAAAAAACAAAAAATAATACCTTATCCAATGCAGACTGATCTAAATCAATATTCATACACACGCACATATATACGCACATACATACTTGCTCAGTCGTCATATATATGATGTGCCAAAAAACAAAAACACTCACACCACCGACCAACAGCCACTAGAAGCCAGCAAAGCAAATCGTTTCTGGCACACAAGTAAACACACACATCCGCACACACAGAATTATTTATTGAGTGGGAGAGAGACGCAAGGCATTCGGCGGGCCTCTCTCTCGTTCGGTGACTCATCGTAACGTTACCGGGCGTTACACTTTTTCATAAGTGACTCCCAGCCGCAACCTAATTTAAGACGTTGTCACGTCAATAAAGAAGTCTATAAAGAAACTAAAAACAAAAAGAAATAAACAAACATAACACAGGGTATGCACCCTGTGAAAAAATATGCGAATAATGTTAAGCGCAAATCAGTCCAGTCGTAACGTAAGGTTCGTCAGCTTCGTAAGTCAAAAAAATTGAGCCAAAAAAATGGCCATGAAAGTAATATTCTTGGACAAAATCGTGAAAAAAAATGGAAAAATGCTCCAAAATTTGGACAAAAATGCCCGTAACTTTTGAACCGTTGGACCAATGTTGGAGATTTTTTTTTGTAAATTGATCGAAATGAGCTCACCTTTCAAACGCGCCTACTACCCGATCGATAGTTTTTGAGTTAACGTGTGGGTAATATTTCATACGAACGTCAATTTGGGAAAAAATCTACCAACAAAAAGTAGGGGACTCGATTTTAACGATAGAGGTATGGTTCCTTTGGCAAATTTTCATGGGATAACCCATAGAATACGGAAATCTTAGGGAAATTGTCGAAAAATAAATCGACCCGACCTAGTAAACACAAGGAAAATAAATATAACAACAGCAAATCTGACCTCAAGCTCGAAGAATATTGATTATTTATTGAAACGATTTTTATTTTGACTTCAGTCAGAGAAGAATAAGAAAGAAATGACATTTTCAAAAAGTACAAATCACATTTAAAAAATTACATGAAGTTTCAGGGGACCGTCGGTAGTGAAATGGTTACTCTGTGCGGCTCATGTACATGAGAACGTGGGTTCGATCCCTGCTCCAACCATCTTACATTTCTATCACCTCGGTCACCTCGCTTAGTGATGGCGATACTATCGAGTACTTAGCCATGAAAAAGCTTCTCAAAATTCCATTCGGAACCCAATCAGTGAGTGTAAAACTAGAAAGCGCAGAACTCACTGATTGTGAGAAGCTCTCCTCAATGCCCTCATGCGATGTGGGACACCATTTTTTTTTTGTCAGCGGACACCAGGTTGGAACGAAGTTCCTTCCTCTATATATTATGTACTAGTTAGTTCCAACACGCCTAAGGCGACCGTTGAAAAATACGTTAATATAAATGTATCCTTTTTGTAAAATGATAAACTTTTGTAAAGAATTATTTTTTTTGTTGTTGAATATTTTTTTAAGAATATTTTTAGGTCCTTTTTGTAAGAATACATATGTATATATTTTCCCGAAAAGGTCCCTTTTAGAGGGAGGTACTTCTTTTATTAAAAGCTAATGTTTTTTTTTTAACGCTACTAGTTTTATGAAGAAGTACTTTTTGTAAGAAAAATCCATAAGAGTATGCATTTTTTTTGCAAAGAAGTAAATGTTTTTAAAAAGAGGTACTGTTTAAAGAAGTGGTACTCATTTTAGGAATACGTTTTTTTTAACGTAGAATACGTTATACGGTAAGGTAGGGGTGTTGATCTGGAGCACAAAATTTTGAGAAAATGTTTGTCAACTTTCACCCACTTTTACTTAAATATTAAAACATATTTTAGCAATTTTTATATGTTACTCAGTTTTGGTAATATGTTTTGTTTCGAATTACATTAAAAAAATTATATGTCTATATAAAAAAGTTTTATGTAGTTAAGGAAATAAATATTTAAGAGCATGATATTTTAGACTTTTTTTGTACATGCCGCTGTTGTTGTTGGTTTGTAAATGCTGCTGTTGTTTTTGTTGTTGTTGTGAAATCAAATGATTTTGGCTTTGCTATGCTTTGTTTATTTATCGAGCAGCGTGAAAATGTGTGTGTGTGTACATTTCGTTTTGTTGGATCGGTCGGTTATTAGTTCGTTTGGAGGGGAACATAAAATGAAGGGAGGGGAGCGTGGAAACTTGTGTGTGCTTGAAAGTTTACAGATCTTTGCTGTCGTTTGTTTACTTCTGCGAGCAGCGTGTAAATGTGTGTGTATGTACATTAATACAAAGGATTGGCGATGGATACGCTCACTATATCAATGGCGTTTTCCTAAACACATTTCTGTGAATACATTGGGAAGTAGTTGGAAAGCAGCTAATCTATTGGGCTGCCATATCATAAAATGTATTGCTGTAGCTGTACTTCGAATGAAGATATCGCTATAATGTAATACGTTAAACTAGATATAGTTTCATCCTTAAACATATGGCATACAGTCTTCGAGCACACAAACTAAAAAATAAATTAATAATCTTGTTCAAAACTATTCCAATCGTTTAGATCAGTGGTTTCCAAACTTATTTGGGTTATCGCCATCATTTTGGTAGTTTTGTTGTTGTCTTATTTTACTAAAAATTATACTGTACATACATAAAATAACTTAATACATGCAAACGCCTACTTATGTTACAAAAACTTAATAACTAGCTATCAGCTGTATGCGTATATGTATATTAGATAGATTTAAATCATTTATCAAAAATTATATTTAATTCATATATTTTAATTGCAAAATGACTAACGTATTCTACGTCTGACCTATGCGCCCGTGTTATCTAACACAGGCTTGTTTTTTTAAGGAAATTGACTTATTTTCAGAAGCGCTACTTATCTCAAGAAAAGAAAAGGTACTATTTAATTTTTAAGAAAAGGTACTTTTAAGAAAATAAATTTTTGTACGAAGAGGTGTTTTTTTAAGAGAAGGTATTATTTGAATACCTTTTTTTAAGAAATGGGAATTATTTTAGAATTGGTCCTTTTTTCAATAATAGGTACATTTTCAAGAGTAGGTACTTATCTCAAGAAAAGTTATTTTGTTTAACAGAAAAGGTACTCTTTAAAGAAAATGCAGTTTTTTAAGAAAATCCAATTTGTCGTAAGAAAATTTACTTTACATTTTTTTTTAAAAAATTTACTTTTTTGCAAGAAAATTTAGTTTTTTCTTTAAGATACGGTATTTTTTTAAGAAAAGGTACTTTGTTTAGGAATATGAATACGTACTTTTTTTTTGCAGAAAATTTACTTTTTTCAAGAAAAGGCACTTATTTAAGAAAACGTTCTTTTTTGAACTTCTTTCACAGTTACTTTTACTACAGTTACTTTTTATTGGGTTCAAAACTACAATATATACTAAATATTGGGTACAGGCTCCACCTATAAAACTTCCCATTAAACAAGAAATTTCCCAACATATGTTAGTCTAGACACAAACCAAAGCAAAAGTACCCAACATAGTTGATAATACTGGGTTGTAGCATAATAGTGTTTAAAAAAAGTTGGTAATTTTTTTTCATTTAGCCGCCCCCCCATCAGGCAACGTGCGAAAAGGAACACCGTTCCAAAATTACCCTTTTTTATGACAATTTCTTAATGCTGTCAAAAATAATGAATAATAATCGTTATTTATAAAAAAAAATCAAGCGTACATCTGCACATGTTGGAAAAACTTTTGAACCACTTATTCGATTGATCTCATATTCGGAGAGCTTGTTCTGCATGTGAAAACCAGAATATGGATAGAACATTTGGAATCAGTTAAATTTTATCTATTTATCTTGTGCGTCTTTGAATAAGTCACATGTTCTGTGAACAGGAAGTTCACGTCGTACGCAAGAGTATACGCAAGACACTATGACCTATGCTCGATCTTATGGACACCCTGGTCTTTTCATAACATACATATGTAATGTAAAATCGGAGAAAACTACTAAGCTGTTACTTCCGGAACAGAATCCATCTGATCGTCATGATGTGACGGCAAGAGTGTTCAAGTTGAACGGCGAAGCAAATTCATTCAAGTCTATGACACAGTTCTAGACTCAAATGAAGCTGTTAACTTTCCACTACAATTTCTAAGTTTTCTGGACTAACCAAATATGCCACCATACAATCTAAGTCTTAAAATAGGTCTTCCATGATTTTTGCTGCGCAATCTCAATGTGCCACCGCTTTGTAATGGATCGAGATTGGTCGTCAAAAAATAAGTGGAGAACTTAATAGAGGCGACAATTTTAAGCGGCAAATTCACAGGTGATAATACTACTAAGAATACCAATGAATGCCGATGATTCTTCAATTCAATTCAAATGGTTCAATTTCCTGTTCCACTGGCATTTGCAATGACAGTTAATAAACCGCAAGGTCAAACAACGAAAATATGGGGCTTGGACTTGGAAACCCTATGTTTTTCACACGGTAAATTCCATACTGCGTCTTGTTTTAAAAATAGTGCATTAATAAGCATTAAATTAAATACGAGTATACAAATTTGCTTCTGGAACGAAGATCCCTATCGCACGCTGCAGGATGGGGGCCAAATGAAAAAAAAATTAAACAACTTTTGTTTTAACACTATTATGCTACAACCCAGTATTATCAACTATATTGGGTACTTTTGCTGTGGTTTGTGTCTATACTAACATTTGTTGGAAAACTTGTTGTTTAATGGGAAGTTTTCTAGGTGGACCCTGTAACCAAAATATTTAGAATATAACTCGCTGATCCGGAAGACGTTATCCTGCAAATTTTGTTCAAATACCGTTAGCAGGAGCAGAAATAATGGAATTTTAATTTGTGGTTTGTACGGGAGGTACCACGCCCCTTTGCCCAATGGGACCGAATAGTAAATCTAAACCACCCAGGGCGCCTCCCAAACGCATACAAAAAAATTTATTCAAATCGGTCCAGAAGTTTAGGAGGAGTTCAGTCATAAACACACGTGCAGTAGAATTATATATATAAAGATATAATATATTATATAGTAGCTAAAAAGTAAATTTAGAAAAGTCAAAGTGAAAGAAGTTTAAAAAAAGAAAATGTTCTTAAATAGGTGCCTTTTCTTAAAAAAAGTAGATTTTCTCAAAAAAAGCCTATTCATATTCTTAAACAAAATACCTTTTTTTTAAAAAAAAAAACTCCTTATCTTAAAGAAGTACCTTTGCTTAAAAAAAGTAAATTTTGATACAAAAATTACCTTTTCTTAAAGTAAGTAATTTTTTAAAATAAGTACCTTTTCCTAAAAGGTAAATTTTCGTAGAAAAAATTCAATTAACTACCATTTCTTTAAAGAGTACCTTTTTTATGAAACAAACTATATTTTCTTGAGATAAGTACGTACTCTCAAAATTTTACCCACTCTTGAAAAAAGGACCAATTCTAAACAAAAATTCCCATTTCTTAAAATAACCTATTCTTCAAAAGAATACCTTCTCTTAAAAAAATACCTTTTCTTACAAAAATTTTTTTTCTTAAAAGTACCTTTTCTTAAAAATAAAATAATACCTTTTCTTCTATTTTCTTGAGCTAAGTGGCTTTCTGGAAAAAAGTACATTTTATTAAAAAATTACCCTTTCCAAAAAAGAGTACCACTTCTTTTTTATTTTTTTATTTTAATGTTCAAGCTCCAGACCATTCTATATTTCTATTAATAGAAATATAGTTTTTTAATAGAAGTTTTGCACAATGCAGTCGTATGATTCCTGGCAAACCGTATAGCTATTTCAGATCTATCCACAGATCTGCATCAGCTTCAAAGTACCCGTTCTTAAAAAAAGTACTTCTTTGTAAATCAAATTCATACTCTTTTGGATTTTTCTTCTTCTTCTTAAAAATAGTCCTTTTCTTAAAAAAAAACATTAGCTATTAATAAAAGAAGTAACTGTCTTTAAAAAATTACCTTTTCGGGAAACAATAATAATACATATTGTTACAACAAGGACCTAAAAATATACTTTCTTTTAAAAAATTTTATTAAAAAAAAATTTTTTTAAAAAAGTTTATCATTTTACAAAAAGTATCTTTTCTTAAAGATCCATTGAAATTACAGTATTTTTCAACCTTTGCCTTAGGCGTGTTGGAACTAACTAGTACATAATATATAGCGAAAGGAACTTCGTTCCAACCGGGTGTCCCCTGACACCTCATGTAATTTTATTTTTAACTTTAATATTAAAGTTTATGAATTTAAAGGCAAAGGAGTGTGAAATTGCTTTGAAGCATTATTTTTGTAAATAAAAATATTTAAATTATTTTCCCATACGTAACTTATAATTTCTTTTTGCACAAGTAAAACACAAGAAGTTTGTACGTAGGCAGAACAAAGTTTACCGGGTCAGCTTTAAACTATTAAGGTAATTTTTGAGCTACTCAGATATCAATAGATCTAAATCCACATTTTAAAAATTTTTAAATTTCAGCGCTATTAAAACGTAAACATCGTAATCTTGTCATATTTAAAACCGTCGTGTTTATGATCATCAAAACGAGGATTTAAGCATGAAGTATTATTGGTCCCAACACAAGTTTTATGTGAGCGATTAAAATTATTACATTAAATAATTTAATGCACATTATTTCCCAAATTATTTTTTTTAAATTTTCTCCAATTTTAGTCTAGTGGAGTTAGAACAAATGGCCACCGACTAGCTCAGCTATGATTATTTTTGATCCATAAAAAGTTCCATTAAAGTTCAAATTCAAAATTGCTATAACTGATAAATTTTCGGAAGATTCGGGGACTCTTTTCCTACTCAGAATGTGGATTGGGATATTTATTTACTTTTTACTGTGTTAAATAAATAAATAAATCATTTATCCGCTTGTTTTGTTCCTCGTTTCTCACTAAATTCGTGTAATTTACTTGATGGTCTTGTTGAAATAGTATCGTACTCTTATCTTCATTGTGTGTGGGTCAAAGCCAAGTTGTGGCGCAACGAAAAAATAAACCGTTCATGTTATGTTTGGCTATTGTTCTTGCCAGTATTCCATTAACCGCGTCGAGCACCACATCGTCATGCTGTACAGAACCACCATCTGGCTTCATCTGATGGGTCATGTAGATAATTTGTATTGCTACCAAGTTCAGGGGCAATCTGTAGCTGCATCATAGACCGTTTCCTGGTTTAAAATGTAGCCAATTTAAAACTAAAAAGCGGACATAAATGAATTAGCACCAAATCGTGGCTTCCATCATCATTCATTCCAGATTATTGCTTCAACCAAAAATGTTTACGATAAAAGAGCAGAAAGAGACATAGAAAGCTAAAAGACGAAAATGTTATACTTTCAGACAGAACTTAAGGAGCTGGGATATTTAGTAGTTTCAATCAACAACTTTAAAAAGTTGTTGAAGTAAAATATTTGTAGTTCCGATGCCGAATTGAAGAGTTTGGCATATTTGGTTCAAGAGCTTTGTTAGTTTTTTATTTATTTAAAGTCATAATTTTTAAGCAGATACTTAAGTCAATGTCGTCACACATTCAGTGTGGAGTCGAGGCAATCAACTAAACACCATCCCACAATCACTAACCACACGCTGAAAATAACGGTCTTTCTAACATAATCTCCCAAACATATTCTGCAGGAACCATGTACACGTTTGAAACACACTTCAATATTAATATGTTTGCAAGTCCCAAACTCACTTGTGTTTAAATGTAAACATCATCATGTTTACTGGCAAACATGCATGCTTTTACGTGGAAACAGATGCGTATTTCCACCCAAACATAATAATATTTAAAAACGAATTATTCTTTGATTTCAATATATGTATTATTTATTATAATTAATTTTATCAATGTAAATCCACATTTATAAATAATTAATACAAAAAATTAAAAGATTTAAAACGGCCCTTTTTACATGTAGGTGCATTGAATGCATTATTTGTTGTTGTCATTTCATGAAATGAGAATCAGCTGCTCTTTTGCTTCTCCATTCTTTGTTGTCTCTCACGTTTTTGTTTTCGGAAGGTTTCAGCTATGCGTTGGTCATCACTATGCGTTGGTACACAAATAATATATTTCTATACAAATGTAGTTCATGTAGGCCATGCGTTTATTTCACAAATGGTCCGCCGTTCCGATTTTCTCAGTAAAGGCTCGAACAGAATAGAGCTTCACGTTGTTGCCCTTTCCTGTTGATTTCCTCAAAATCGTTTTTCACTTTGGTAGCACACATACATATATACGAAACACATACACAAAAACCAAAGTAACATCACAGACTATTTAAGCGTCCGCGACTTCGTTTATTCTTTCTTCACTGATCAAGCACTTTTGATATACTCAGTTAGATGAAGCTTTGACGACTGAATACAGGAATCATCAGCCAAAATAAGAAACACTAACTTCATCTGCAATTTGCACGCACATTCAGGAATATTTATAAATCACTCACTGAGAAATAATGCACAAATCCAGATACTCACAAGATAGACTCTCTCGCCCTCCCTCTTTTATTCTCTTGCTCTCGAGGGAGCATATACAGTGCAACAAACAAAGCTGTATTTGCATCACAAACACGCACATATTTGAGTCGCAAACCCATATATTATAACATATTAATCATTGGGTCTCAAACATGTTATATTGAAAAGCAAACACAATGTGTTTCGACACAAGTATATTATATTTTCGACAAGCTCACAACACACTATATATTTGCATACAAACAAGAACAAAAGACAAATTTTTCAGCGTGCAGTGAATCGATTACTTTTCAAATGTAGGAAGGCTTTTAATTATTTCGAATTTGTTTGACTGCTGCACGCTGCTTTTTTTTTTTGTTTGGATGAAAATGTAACGTGCCTGTTTGCTGTTTGCTGTAATAGGTTGTAATCTATATTTTTGAGACCCAGATGTGGAAATGTTTGTTGAAAACTGCTGATAATACAACCGTGATAGATAATAAAGAAACAAAACAACAGCAGGTCTTCATTTCAGGAAAACAATGATTGCAAACAAATACATGGTTCCTGTAATTTGCTGCTGGGCCCATTTTTTCGATTCCTTTCAATTTTGCAATTCTGTTTTTAAAGTAATTTTTATGTAGAGGTTTGTTTACCGTACATACACATATTATATACCGTTGGAGAGGTAAATTCATCTTTTATAAACCTATGTTCAGAAATATCCAAATTTCTTTAACACTTTTGGAAAAAAAAGCTCAAAAAATAATATTGGAAACTCGTTCAAAAAAATTTCACTTAAAGTATATATGTAAGTATATACTGATGGTATCTAACTGCTTATAATTTTTTATATGTTACAAGTATACACCAATGCATGGTCAAGTAAACCCAGTTAAATCTTCTTTTCCAAATAGTAGAAAAATACATACAGATTTTTAATTTCCTATAAAAACTCGACGTTTTTACATTTTAAGGTCTCGTGAGCTCATGCATGCATACAATCTATTTCTTTTTTGTCCGGCATTTAGGAACATTTTAGTCTACAATAAAAATATAAAAAACACCCAAACGAAATTTTTAAAAAGCACCGAAAGTGCATCATAATGATCATAATTTTACCTCAGATATATTTGCCAAAGCCTTGTTGGTGAGAAAAATTTTAAAATCTGTGTAAATTTTTGGAAAAACTGAAGAAAGTACAAATTGAATCATTGTACATTTTCGGGAAAATATCACATTCTCAAACGACTTGGGATAACTTGAAATTTGTGACAGATTATTATTTATTGAAGTGTTTCCAATTTAGTGGTGTCTCAGAAATATCAGTTTCCCTCAAATGGCCGAGTTATAAACAAAAAACTGAAATTAGTCAATGAAAAAATTTACAATTTTCAATTTTGGTTGAGAATATCTTAGTAACGGTAAAATATATTTCGGAAGCCATTGGGTATTTTTGGAACGAAGTTCCTTATCGCACGTTGCGGGATGGGGGCTAAATGGAAAAAAAATTAAACAACTTATTTTTAACACTATTCTGCTGCCAGCCCAGTGTTATAAACTATATTGGGTACTTTTGCTTTGGTTTGTGTCTAGACTAACATATTTTGGGAAATTTTTTATTTAATGGGAAGTTTTCTAGGTGGAGCCTGTAACCAATATTTAACATATATTGTAGTTTTGAACCCAATAAAATGTAAATTTAGAAAAGCCAAAGTGCAAGAAGTTTAAAAAAAATTTTCTAAAATAAGTGCCTCTTCTTAAAAAAAGGAAATTTTTCGAAAAAACTCTATTCATATTCTTAAACAAAGTAAAGTTTGTAAAAAAAAATACCTTAACTTAAAGAAGTACCTTTGCTTAAACAAGTACATATATTTTCATACAAAAAGTATCTTTTCTTAAAAAACAAATTATTTTTTTTTCAAATAAGTACCTTTCCTTAAAAAAGTACAGTCTCTTAAAAAATTACCTTTTTTTACAACAAATTACCTTTTCTTAAAAAACTACATATTCTTTAAAGAGTACCTCTTTGTGAAACATAATAACTTTTCTTAAGATAAGTACCTAGTCTCAAAAATTTACCTATTCTTGAAAAAAGGAGCAATTCTAGAAAATTCCCATTTCTTAAAAAAATCTTTTCTTCAAAAAAAAATAGCTTCTCTTAAACAAAATACCTTTTCTAACAAAAATGCATTAACTTGAAAGTACCTTTTCTTAAAAATATAATAATACATTTTCTTTACTTTTCTTGAGATAAGTAGCATTTCTGAAAATAAGTAAATTTTCTTACAAAATAACCTTTTCCTAAAAAGAGTACCACTTCTTCAAAAAGTACATGTTCTTAAAAAAGTACTTCTATTTAAAAAAATTATACTCTTATGGCTTTTTCTTACAGAAAGTACTTCTTTTTAGAAAAGTACCTTTTCTTAAAAAAACATTAGATTTTATTAAATAAGTACCTCTCTTTAAAAAATTACCTTTTCGGCAAAATATAATACATATTCGTACAAAAAGGACCTAAAAATATCCTTTTTTTTAAAAAAATACATTCTATAAAAAAATTTCGTACAAATGTTTTTCATTTTGCAAAAAGTATCTTTTCTTAAAGATCCATTTAAATACTCGCATTTTTCAACGGGCGCCTTAGGCGTGTTGGAACTAACTAGTACATAATATATAACGAAAGGAACTGTATTCCAACCGGGTGTCCCATGAGACCACATGTGATTTTTTAAATTTTATTATGCAGGTATTTGGGAGATTTGTCAAGAATTCTGGAACTAATCACATAGCTTAAGACTCTAATGCAAAATCTTTAGCAATTTAGGAAATATGTGAAATTGAACCGGTAACTTTGACTTTTTTAAGAGATTTGTACTATATATGTTCAAGTTGGATGAACTAAAATTATATCTGGGATTTACTAAAATGTTATAAACAGCAAGATAATTTCGAGAAATTTAAACGATTCCTAATTTTTATGTAAATAATGTAAATCAAAATCTTAAATCAAGATACAGAGTGTCATCGACTTGTTGGAATATAAAACCAAATAAATGACAAAAATATATCTAATCATGTCGCAAAAATGTTCAAAAATCAAAACTAATTGTAATGCTTATTTAACTTTAGCGATTTAGTTTGAAATTGCCAAAGTTTGTATTAAAATTCCAGAACAAATTAAAATATTAAATACTTGTATTAACAACAAATTTAAAAACTTTTTTAGAAGACGCTATGAAAAAAGTTGTAGTCATTAATCATTACTAAGGCTGTTGGTCCAGTTTAACTTTCAGACAGTCGTCATTAAGAGAAACTCGAAAAAGTAGACAGAGATTGAAACAAATTATTCAAGTTAATGACCAACAAAACTTAACTAAATTTGTTATTAGGATTCGTTTTGCATAATAAAGATGGTCCAAAATGTTGGCATTAGTTGACGTAACAACAAGAATTTGATTCAGTAATCAGTATACGACTTTGGATTACAAATATAATTCGTATTTTGACATTTCAAGTTTCTGTTGATAATATTCTAGGATTGTTTGAAAAAGTTGTTTTCAATTTTTAAAAGAATGTATTACAATATCTTACAACTGTTAGACTCTCTCTAGAAAGAAGTGTCCGATTTGATTGACACACGCATGCATTTTAAAAGACATCTAAATCTATATATGATAATAGCTATTTAAATTGCTTATGTGGCATTTAGGTTCTTTTTAATCTTCATCCTTTGACGACCCCAAACATGGATGACTTCCCTAGGGTTTTTGGCACTTACAATTGCACAGGCAGGATGTAGAGCAAATGTATCTAAAAAAAAAGGTTTTCCCATTACTTGCCATGAAGGACTTGGGGAGATCTTCTCAAATTGGATCAAAAATTGGGCAAACTAAACGGTGCCCCAGTAAGAATGCACTTTTTCATTTCAAAATCAAAACATGTATTTTTTGAGATAGTTGTGATTTTTTTACTAGATTCTAAAGAAGACACATTCCGATTAGGGAAAAAAATAAATGGTTTCCCATTACATCCCACGAAGGAATCGGGAGGAGCTTCTCACAACCAGTGAGCTGTGCGCTTTCTAGTTTTATACTCACTGATTGAGACCTACAGTTTTACACTGGTTCCGAACGGTATTTTTGAGCAGCCTTTTCATGGCTAAATACTCGATAGTGTCGCCGTCACTATGCAAGGTGACCACCGCCGCAAGAAAAATTTAAGGTGGTTAGAGCAGGGATCGAACCCAGGATCTTATGTACAAGAGGCACGCGCACTACCCATTGAACCACCGACAGCAACAAATATATCTATTGGTGAAATATATAGAAGACGGTAGGGCAACAGTAGTATAGTAGACGTCAATTCTCTAACTGCTCAGATTTGACCGTTATGAGCCATTAAATTGGACTACTAAAGGGTGTCCCAGTAAGAATGCAATTTTTAATTTAAATCAAAGAGACGAATTTTTTGAGATAGTTGTGATTTTTTTTATTGGATTGTATGGAAGACGTCCTCCGATTAAGTATGGAATAAAATAACCGGCAAATGGCCCCCACGGCTCTGATGGCCAGCCATTGTTATTTTCATGAAATTTTCCATGACTTTCCAGAGAGAGCATCTCACCGATAACGCGTTGCATCTCGGATTTGAGTTCAGGAATTGTTTCTGATTTATTTGCGTAAACCCGAGATTTCACAAAACCCCAAGGAAAGAACTCGCACGGTGTTAAATTGCATAATCTTGGTGGACAGTTGACATCAGACTTCCTTGAAATAATTTATTCTGGAAATCGTTGCTGCAATAAATCGATTGTTTCATGCGCGGTGTGGGAGGTAGCGCCGTCTTGATGAAATCACATTTTGTCCAGATCCATGCCGTCCAGTTGAGGCTACAAGAACTCCGCTACCATGTCCCTGTAACGAATCCCATTTACAGTCACTGCAATTTCGGCCTCCTCTTCAAAAAAGTAAGACCCAATCAAGCCGCCTGACCAAAATCCGCACCATACAGTTGCTCGTTGTGGGAGCATTTGTTTCTCATGGATTCCATGAGGATTTTCTGAGCCCCAAATTCGACAATTTTGTGTATTCACGAAGCCATTCAGTTGATAATGCGCTTCATCGGAGAAGATGACTTTCTATTCAAATATTAAATTGTTCGAGCATATTTTTAATTAATTTTGTTCTTCGATATTTCGCTACCCTTTGGGTAGCATCGTCAGAAAAATAAACACAATTATTAATTAGAAACGAAAAGAATTGATTAACAAATTTGTTTCGGATAAATCATCACTTATAGAAGATGACTTGTTTTTAAAAATTTCCATTGACTTCACTTTGCTCCAATACCCACTGAACGAATTGCCGGCGCTTTCCATGGTTTGCTGGTTTGAGCTCCTGAGTAAGCTGAACCTTGTACGCATGAATGTGGAGGTCTTTTATCTAAATTCGCTGCGTAGTGCTTCGTGAAATTTGAAGTTGTTGAGAACGATACCGAAGCAATGATTTCGGCAACACTCTCCTTTACAGCACCAATGTTTTCAAGCGACCGACCGGTACATTGACGCACAGGAGTCTTAGTGTCCATATCCACCAACAAAATTTTTCAAATTTTTTGACCACTCTCGAATGGTTGTCACTTTAGCTGCACATTCTGGACAGAAAATACTTTGAAGTTTGCGAGCGGTCTCAGCAATATCCTTCCAAATTTTTGTAATAAGTTTTCACAATTATAACGCGTTGTTCTGATAAACCACTCCGTTTTTAATAATCGGAATCAACATGTGTTACAGCTGCCAAATTTCAGAGCTGCCACTTGCACAAAACAAAAATTACATTTAACTTAAAAAGTGCAATCTTATTGGGACACCCTTTATACCTAATTATGCAAATCATTGCACATCCTTTGAACCCCATATTTACAAAAAATATATTTCACTTTTTTTGCCAAAATACTTTAGGAATCGAAACTTCAATATCCGGTAGGGGACTATAAGTACCCTCGAAAAAGATTGATGTTCCCTTAATTCGCTCTTCCATACACAGCTGTTGTGACTTGCCCATCTCCAACAAATTGTTTTCAGTACACCCTAATATACGGGATGCAGCTGTGTTTCATTCAAGCAACGAATTGGATTCGTTACTGCTGTTAATATGTTATCACTGCTGCAATGAATTTGTTTCGTTGCTGCAATGAGTTTGTTTCGTTGCTGCAATGAGTTTGTTTCGTTGTTACAATGAATTTGTTTCATTGCTGCATTGATCTTGTTTCATCGTTGCAACGAATTTGTTTCGCTGTTGTAATGAATTTGTTCAATTACGGAAAATTGTGTCCCATAACATCCCATGAAGGAATTGTTTAATTGCTACACTGAATTTATTTAATTACTGCAATGTTTCTGCTCATTTCTGCAATGATTTTGTTTTATTGCTGCAGTGAAACAAAATGATTGCAGTAATGAAACATATTCATAGCAGCAATAAAACCAATTCGTTGCTGCAATGAAACATATTCATTTCCGTAACAACCACAGTATTGGTGGACTCTTTTTCGTAGCGGGAGCTAAAATTTAAAGTAGCCCTCTTTCGATAACAAAAATCATTGGGGCGAGGAACAGTTTCATTCCTGTCATTCCAAATAAACAAATACTAATAACTCTGTGGCCGTCGGTGGTGCAATGGTAGTGTGCGCGGCTCTTGTGCATGAGGACGTGGGTTCAATCCCTACTCTGACCACCTAAAAAAATTCTTTCGACGGCGGTCACCTCGCTTAGTGACGGCGACAATATCGAGTATTTAGCCATGAAAAAGCTTCTCAAAATACCGTTCGGAACCGGTGCAAAACTGTAGGTCCCAATCAGTGAGTATAAAACTGGAACGTGCACAGCTCACTGGTTGTGAGAAGCTCTCCCTAATCCCTTCATGGATGTAACGGGAAACCATTTATTTATTTATTTTAATAACTCTGTGAGACAAAATTAGATTTTTTTCAAAATGATGGGGTTCTGTCAACGGATTCTGGTAGAAGGATCTAAAAAAAATATACGTGTATCGGCGTTTTGCCAGATCTGATCAGATTTTTTTTAGGGCGGGTCAAAGTTTCCGCCCCTCGGAACTTTCCTGCAACATATCGGCATGCAAAATTGTGTGTTCCTTACTTCTGAGGTACAAAATATGTATGTTCAGAAGTTTTATAGAAAAGATTCAGACAAACATTTTTGTGAAACAAATTAACCCTCGAACTGTCACGTATAACCATAATTTTTACTTTTTCTTGAAAACTTGCAAAAAACTGCTCCAAAATGACTGGGGGCGTGGTCAAAACGTTGTACAAAAATTATCGCCATAAAATTTCACTATACGTGTCCGAACACTCCGAAACACAAATCTTAGCTCAAGTGGTAGATATTCTACCATTCTACCCGAATCCGTTGACAGAACCTCATAATTTTTTTTGGTGTCGCACAGTGTAATAAACTATGGATAAAGTGAGAATACGAGGGTTAGTATTTATATTTCGGGAATAGCATATAATAACAATAAATTTTAAATGAAAATGGGTTTAATGTGTTTCAAAATATTCCCCTTGATGATCAATATACTTTTGCATTCCTTCAAACCATTTGTCATAGCAGTTTCTCCATTCTTCTTCAGAGACGTCCAAACACGAAACAAGAAGAAGTTACTGGGTGCCAATCAGAACTGTACGGAGGATGAGTCATCAATTCGATATTTTGACTGCTCAAAAATTAACCCATTTGACGAGATGTGTGAGAGCTCGCAATGTCATGATGGAGAATGATTCGTCTTTGGCGGTTGGTTTTACAAATTTCTCCGAAGACTTCCGGCAAACAAATGGTCGTGTACCACTCAGAATTGACGGTCCTACGTTGCTCAAGTGGAACAGTGGCCACATTACCCATTCGCCCGAAGAAATAGGCGACCATTTGCTTCGCTGTGCTTCTTCCACGCCCAACTATTGTTGGATTGAGTTCGTCTTGATCGACCCCTACGGCCGATTGCTGTTATGTTTCCGGCTCATACGCATGCATCCATGATCCGTCACTTGTCACGATTTTATAAACGTCTTTTGAAGCTCCACTGTCGAAATTTTTAATAATTTTCGTTCACCAAAGGACACGAGCCTTTTTTGAGCTATTGTCAAATTATGTGGGATCCAACGCGATCACATCTCTTTTACAGCCTAATATTCATGCAAAATGGAATGCATTGAAGTCAAAGTAATGTGACAGGATGCCTCTATCTCACGATATGTCACATGACGATCCTGCTTTATCAGTTCACGCACTGCTTTGATGTTTTGTGGCATGACAACCGAATTTGGAAGACCTTCACGAAATTCATCTTGGATCGAACGGCGTCCAAGACTGAACTCTTGGTATCAGCGATTTACAGTGGTTTTTGATGGTGCTTCGAAAGTCGAAACAAGTTTATTGAAACACTCTTGGCTCGATAATCCAAGCCGAAATTCGTAAAAAGTCATTGCGGAACAATTTTCAGGGATTAATTGCATTTTTTAACCAAGATGAATTTTTCAACACACTGCAAGTACAAAAAATAGTGCTCGTAACTAAAAATGTTCCATGCCTGTTTATGCTAAAAAATGTCAAACTTTCAAACGGAAGTTCCAATTTGCATCTGGGAACACTAGTATTGTCAGTTCCCGAAATATGAATAGTAACCCTGGTAATCGAAGTAACAATAATCTAAATATCATACACCTACAATAATTTTGATTTGTTGCCCGTTTTTGTCCAAAATTCAAATTAAATATAATTGTTGCAGGAACGAAAAATTAATTGTTACAGCAACCAAACGACAAATTGTCAAAGAAATCGCGTATGTCATTTTTCGTTGCGGCAACATCGAAATTGTCGGATGTTCGAAATTGTTCATTGCGGAAACGGAAACCAGTAACGAATGTGTTTTTGAATTTGATTTTTATAACCGCTTTGGTTCGTTTTAGTTAATGTCCGTCGGTGGTGCAATGGCTAGTGTGAGCGGCTCTTGTACATGAGATCCTGGGTTCGATCCCTGCTCTGACAACCTTAAAAATTTCTTTCGGCGGCGGTCACCTCGCATAGTGACGGCGACACTATCGAGTATTTAGCCATAAAAAAGCTTCTCAAAATACCGTTCAGAATCGGTCTAAAACTGTAGGTCCCAATCAGTGAGTATAAAACTATAAAACGCACACCTCACTGGTTGTGAGAAGCTCTCCCTAATTTCTTCATGAGATGTAATGGGAAACCATGTTTTTTTTAAGAAATTCATACTACAAGCTTAAAATCTCAGCAACATTTTTCTAATTGAAAAACGGTTGGTTTTTTGTTGGAATAATAGACAATTCAGTAAAGCACACTCATCCATGTTTCATCCATGAGACGAAGGATTTTTCGTTTAGTGTAGGCTTCAATATGTATACGTCCTTGTTACTTGAAGAAAGACAAAATTTTTCTGAAATGTGTTAGATACATTATATTCATTAACAATTTTTAAACTATATCCTTTTTATTAATTTCAAATTATTCTGAGTGTTAGCAGTCAGTTTCAGTAGCATGTGTTGTAAAATTTGTGGTGAAAAACCACAAAGTAGGACATGAATTTCTTAAGTGGCCATCGAATAAACGCACAAGCAACACATTTTCATCCTGTGGCACAGGCAACAACTTTGAAACCGAGATGGTGGCAGATGACTGAATGGCTGTCAATTAAATACTAACGCAAGTTGCTATAAAACTTAGAATGAGGTTTCCGTCTCGTTGCGTCACTAAGGGAACCCTAATTTGCAGTAACTTTCTCAACAATCTGTCTTATGTTGTTCACCACAAGAGTTGGGGGGATGGCAATTATTTCGAAAATGCTATTGAAAATCCAACAATTTTCAAATTTACTGTTAACATTCGAAATCGAATTTGATATCTTTAATAAGATAATTTAATAGTTTGAATAAGTGATGATTTATCCGACCTCTCGTATTGTATTCAAAAATACAATAGTTTTGTTTAAAGAAGTTACTGAAGTAGAATTCAATTCTTACAAACTGTTACAAAAACCTCAACCCTTACAAACTGATACAAAGATGATATCGCTCTCCCTCTCTCTTTGTTTCGCATATAGAATTTTATCGAAGAATTTTGGTAGCATTCTAATAAACTTGCAGGAATGTTTAAAAATTATGTTAAATTTACACCAACTGAAATAACTCAAGATATTTTACATAAATTCTGTGGTTAACAGCCAATTTGTTGTTCCATGAGTGGCATCCCAATCGACAAAACAAATACCATTTTTGACATGCATTGGCATTCATGGTATTCTCGTGGATGTAAAAGGATTCAAGAAATGTTAGTATGAGGAATACTGGAATGGGAGCTTCCCTTCAGGCCCAACATGGGTGTAAGTTCAAAGAAGGCAACGGTATCAATTTATACGTATAAGAGCCTATAGGCTGCACATGACTCTCGCACATGTTGTTCATTAGAAATAAACAGTGAATTGTGATTCCAAATCTTTTTTATTCGCTTCAATTCACATTCATCAATTGATAAATAAAATGCCATCGGTAAATACAAGTTGTATCAAATTTTGTCCAAAATAACCCACTGTGCAGTGGTATGTGCAACCGATAGTGCCCGATAGTGCTGAATAGTTCTTGAGAAGGGTAATTCCAAAATATTTCGACGCAGTCCAGGACCCGACCACTATTGAATTGTATGACATTTGTACAGAAGTTTCTCAAAGTTGTTTCTGTTTTACTTCTGTTGTGAAGTTCTGAAAAGAAGGATCTGACTTAATTGGTATAATTTTGGAATGCGTTAATGGATTTTAAAATGTTTGATATTATTAATAAATAATCAATATTCTTCGAGCTTGAGGTCAGATTTGCTGTTGTTATATTTATTTTCCTCGATATTTCGCTACTCCTTTGTGTAGCATCTTCAGGTGATATAAACAATATTCAACAATTAAAACAAAACAAAATTAACAATTGTGAAAAAATTATGTCAATTTAAAAATGTTCAAACAAATTTTCCCGCCTTTTTTCAAAATTTTCTGAAGTTACACAAACAAAAATAATGTTCGTAAAAAGTTCATATAAATTAACCCAAAGAAAAATATTAGATTGATAAACAATTTGTGCTTAAATGGTTCTACTTTTTACTATTTAAATGTCTGTAAATTTGGGCTACATTATCTGTATCTGTTTTATAGTTAATTCTTTTCAATGTTGGTGTATTAATTATCTGTAGCATTTCTAACATATAACGACGTTTATAATTGTTTTCTTTATTTAAAACCGCTGTATCCTGAAAGTTTGGGTAATGATTTAAACTAGCACAATGGGATATTAATGCTGTTTTCTGTGTAGAAATGCGCCTATATTTCTGATCTGATTTGTGTCCTGCAATTCGTGTCTTTAGTTTATTTTTTGTAGTCCCTACATATACTTTGTTACAAACCTCGTTGTCATTTCCTTTACATGGTTTCTGATACGAATTAACTGATACATTTTCCCCTCTCCTGACCACCAATATGTCCAAATAGGGAAGTTTTGAATTTGACTCTTTTTCCATTGTAAATTTAATACTGGAGTGGAAACTGTTAAAAACATCCAAAATTGTATTTATTTCGTCCTCTGAAACGACACAGAATAAATCGTCTACATGTTTTGTTAAAATTTTTGGTTTTATATCCAATTTTTCGATACAAGAGTCCAGTAAATTGTCCATAACGATGTAATTGGCGAAGCTGGTGAGCCCATTGGGAGTCCCTTTTGTTGCAAATATATCCTCCCATCATGTTGGAAATATCGGTTATCCACTATACAAAATCTTAATATATCTAAAAATAAAGATTTATTAATGTCTGTATGTTGCTTTAATGTGTTCCATTTTTCCTCTTTGATACTGATAGCTAAGTCTACGGGTACACTCGGGAATAGAGATACTACATCAAACGAAACTAAAATGTGCACCACGGGTGGCGACAATGCTCTGTGCTCTGTGCTCTGTGCACCACACCCACGGATACACTGCTTAAATACAATATTTTCTGCCAGTGGTACGACAATTACAGGGAAGCAGATTGCATCTACTTCTAACATCGGTTTGACAGATGCGATCAAGAGCCTGTGTTGTGTGCTGATCTAACCACATCTTCAAATGTCAACCAAACGGCATTGTAACCTTCATTCGATGGGAAATATCCTGCTCTTATACCGAACGCGGCTTCCTGCAGTGAAAGAGAGATATGCGAATTACGACCCGGATGGCTTGAATGTGAATAATGGAGATGAAAATTATATTTATTCTAGAGAACTGATATTGGTTCATTGGATTATTTAAGCGTTACTCAGGCTGCAAACTTGGCGATTTTAAAACTTTGTAGAACATAGGAACTTCCTAGGAATGATTCTTAACACACGCAACAAGGGACGCAGCGCACAATATTAGAATCATTCCTAGGAAGTTCATATGTTCCAGAAAGTTGTTTACTGAGATCTTAGGTATATTCTTGTAGTTGATTGTTTCCTTGAATTTGGAACGGTTTGCTACCTATGGACCTGCACAGGGGAAAAAACATAAAAAAGTCGAATTTTTAAAGTTTTTTGCGATTTTGACCTTGAAGATGAAGTCTTTGGAGGCTCATAAAAAAAGTGCATGACTTTGGACAAAACTGGGAGACATGGGTCTTTTCTTTTTTGGTCTTTTATCACGTAGTGGTGTCCGTATATGGTTCTATTTTTTCGTGTTGCACTGTGATATTAAAAATGAAGCGCTTTATGAAAGAAAAATGCGTTATAATTGTGAAAACTTATTACAAAAAATTGGAAAGTTATTCTGAGACCGCTCGCAAACTTCATAAAATTTTCCGTCGAGACACTGCTTCTAATGTGTAAACCATTACAAGAGTGGTCAATAAATTTTAAGAAACTGGGTCGGTTATGGACACTAAGACACCTGTGCGTCAACGTACCGGACGGTTTCTGGAAAACATTACTGCTGTAAACGAGAGTGTCGCCGAAAACCCGAAAACATCAATTCGAAATCGTTCTCAACAACTTCAAATTTCATGAAGCACTTCCCAGCGAATTTTGACGATAGACCTCCATCTTCATGTGAACGAAATTCAGTTCACTCAGGAGCTCAAGCCAGCAGAAGATGAGGCCGAAATTGCAGTGACTGTGCACGGCATTCGTTACAGGAACATGATAACGGAGTTCTTGTGGCCTCAACTGGACGGCGTGGATCAGGACGACATGTATATTCAGCAAGACGGCACCACCTGGCACCCAGCGCATGAAACAATCGATTTATTGCAACAAAGATTTCCAGAACAAATTCCTATGTCAACTGGCCACCAAGATCGTACGATTTAACGCCTTGCGATTTCTTTCTTTGGGGTTTTGTGAAATTTCGGGTATATGCGAATAAACCAAAAACAATTCCTGCGCTCAAATCCAACACGTTATCGGTGAGATAAAGCTGCGTTTCTGTGAAAAAGTCATGGATAATTACATGAAAAGAGTAATGGCCTGTCATCAGAGCCGTGGGGGCCATTTGACGGATATTTTATTTCATACTTAACCGGAACATGTCTTCTCTACAACCCAATAAAAAATCTATTTATACGTGTTTTTATTTTGAAATGGAAAAGTGCATTCTTACTGAGACACCCTTTAGTAAAATATTCATTATTTATAGGCGCCGGGCACAGGCATGGGTACATTTGAGGAACTGTAGATTGTTGGACCTCGCAAGACAAAGGACAAATTTAAAGGTTCCACTGATTTAACGTCACTACCCTCTGCTAACATAGAGGACTAAAAACTCAAAGTGATTTGTAAAACAATTGTAACCGACTCCTATTCCAACCTAAATACAACGCTTACAAATTAAGACAATGGTATAGGACAATGGTATAAATATTTTGGAATCTTATAAATGGCACAATTAGTGTGTTCCTATTTAAAACATATGTTTGATGCACAATAGTAGATACAGGTCAATCTGAAACACAGTTTGAAAATAGACTACTACCGTACAGTTTGCAATTGTATTACTGACCAAAAATCCACACAAATATTGCAATATGAAGGTCATAACCCTGATGCATACTGCTTCAAATGTGTCAATATTAATAACAAAAGTTTACATTTCATATATACCTGAGTATAACACAAATCCACATTGAAAATATATTGCAGTTATTTATGTTGCTATGAAGCGTATCGAATTATTATTGGCATAAAACAATAAAAATTACCATCAACAGGCACGAAATTGTACTTGACCACCCCCGCGTATGATTTATATAGTTATTTCGTTGGACCCATTAGCGTATGATGAATATTAGTTAAAGAATACATGCTCAGTCACAATTCATTGAAATGTATACACAAATTAAATATCAACCAACTTTATTTTATATGTATATCGATGGTGTTGCGTAAAAAGGGCCAATCTGCTGTTTCCAATTGTCTGTAAGATATTCATAGATTATAACGTAGCAAAAATGGTTATGGCTATAGAAAGTTATGGTTGGGTTCTTCGAGCAGTATAATTATCTACCTATTTCGTTGCAGATAGACCCAAGCAGTTTCGCCCTTTTGACTTGTCGTGACAAGGTAAACAAAATCAGATCAGATCTGGATCTGGAGGTAATTGGCACTCCAGTGGTTATCGTAGTGCACTTAATCAAAATTTTCCTAACTGCACTTAAGACGTTTTATCTTTTTAACACATATATTTTGTATGCATTCTCCATGGTGGTGTTCATACTCCTCTGGTCCTACCATCATAACATCCATCACTCATACCAAACATTTCAACCAGTCAACCTGACCCGCCAACAACCACGCTCAGGGATAGACACACAAACTCTGTCGTCGGTATATAATAAACACACACAGCAAAAAACAAAGTGTCCAGTTGCGACAGCGGCCACACAAGAAGAAGTGATTCGTTGTAATTCTCAAGCATGTCAGTACAGCCGAAGTACTTAACGCTGAAAAGTTATTGCCATTTTTATACCACAAAGTTCGTGTGGAAATCAATGTCAATGTACAACCCAATAAGATTATTGCACTCGATCTGGGGCTCTAGTTCTGAAAAGAACTAATAGCATATTTCTCTATCTCGAACGAAAAGCTAAGCGAAAGAAAATCAGTCACACACATTCGACTCAAATTGTGTTTCTCTATGTCGAAATTTTCTTTCGCCTGACTCCATGTTTGTTCCTTAGTGACAGCACATTCGAAAGAGACAAACCAAAATTTGAACTGAATAGTTTTATGTTTTCATTCGACTTGAAACGACAAGATTGTGAAACCCAAATCAACTTTCTTTCATCTAGAACACAAACGAAAGCTTTCGTTCGAGATAGAGAAACAGGCTGTAAGAGTAATTTGTTATGCTGTCTTTGTCACGACAGTAAATACATTCCTACCCTGAGGCTTGGGATTACTGGTCCTACAAAGGGGCTTCGGGCTTACCGTTCTTACACAGAAGATTCAGCTTACTGTCCTTATACAGAGGTTGCGGCTTACTATTCTTACACAGAGGCTTCGGCTTCCTGTTCTTAAACAGAGCCTTCGGGTTGCTGTCCTTACACAGAGGCTTCGGCTTAATGTCCTTTCAGAGAGGCTTAATATTACTGTCCTTACACAGAGGCTTCGACTTACTGTTCTTAAACAGAGGCTTCGGTTTTCTTATCTTACACAGAGGTTTTGACTTAGTGCTGCTACACAGAGACTTCTGCTTACTCTTCTAAACAGAGGCTTCGGCTTTTGTTCTTACATAGAACCATCGGATTATTGTTCTAAAACAGGGGCTTCGGTTTATTGACGTACACAGAGGCTTCGGCTTACTACTCCTACAAAGAAGCTTCGGCTTACTGTTCTTACAGAGAGGCTTCGGCTTACTTTTCTTACACAGAGGCTTAGGTTTACTATTCGTACGGAGCGGCTTAATATTACTGTTCTTACACACAGGCTTCGGCTTCCTTTTCTTAAACAGAGGCTTCGGCTTACTGTTCGTACACATAGTCTTCGGCTTCCTTTTCTTAAACAGAGGCTTCGGCTTACTGTTCTTATCCAGAGGCTTCTTCTTACTGTTCTTATACAGAGGCTTCAGTTTACTGTTCTTATACAGAGGCTTCGGCTTAATGTTCTTACACAGAGGCTTCGGTTTTCTTATCTTACACAGAGGTTTTGACTTAGTACTGCTACACAGGGACTTCTGCTTACTGCTCGTACACTGAGGCCTGTTCTTAAACAGAGGCTTCGGCTTGTTGTTCTTACATAGAACCATCGGTTTATTGTTCTTAAATAGGGGCTTCAGTTTATTGTCTTACACTGAGGCTTCGGCTTACTATTCCTACATAGAAGCATCGGCTTACTGTTCTTAAACAGAGGCTACCGCTTACTGGCAAACTGATCACACACACGGCTTTCGACCTATTGTTCCCATGTAATTTAACCACTGATAACCGTTCCCGAACTGTTATTACCGGACATTTAATATGTGAGCCATTAACCTTCATATCCGATATCGTCCTACGCATCGAATCGATATAATCGCATGTGCATCACCCTAAGTTCCCGATCATCTTAAAATCGACCAGTCCACAAAGTTTCCCTAGATGTATGTTATGAAGCCAAGACTAGTGTTCCCAGAAGATTGTGGTTAAGCTAAGATATATGCCCCCGGAAGAGTGTTGTCCAGCCCAGGCCAGAATTCCCGGAAGAGTGCTGTCAATCATCATTTAGATATTTCGAAATCATTTCAAAATCATTTTAATATTATTTTTTTTAATATTTTGCTCTGATTGACGTTAGTGATGTATCGTGGATTCCAGGCTTAAGAAGACTAAATCAGTTGATGTTATTTCTGTAAATCAAATTTGTTTGTAAATTAAAGATTAATAAGAAATCTGAATTCGAACCAGAGAAAAGGATAAGCTATGATGTTCTTAGTTTTGTTTGATGGATCCTACCAAAAGACTTTGGACATGACTTTGCTTAATGTTTCAATGTTTGTGATAAGAACTGAAGTTCAATCCCCATACTGAGGATATTTAATTTCCTTTGGCGATGGTCAGATCGCCTAGTGATGGCGACACTATCGAGTAATCAACCAGGAGAAAACATCCCAAAAGCAAAAGTCATTAGAATCGTTGTAAAAATATTTATCCTGAGCCATGTGTTTCAATAATTTCAAGTGGGTAGTTCTCTCCGAGTACCATCTTTGGCTGTAACATAATAATAAAACACACTTTCCCATTACATCCCATTGAGGGGATGTGTGCTTTCTAGTTTCTGTTGGTGTTATTGAAAATACACTTTGCAATAAACACTTTAGTATTTGTAACTTTATAGAAAATATTGTTTTTAGAAATATTTTCTATTTTATTGTCTTGTCGGAAATTTTCTCTGTTATTGAACGCAATAAAATATTAGTTCCTCGGTTTTTTTGTAACCACGCTGCGTTATTATTTCTACCATATCATAGGAACCAATAGGTTATGGGCCCTCGTGCGTAAAACGGTTGCATTAATTGTTTGCTAAATTTTGAGAAATATTTTCGCCGAAATGGATGACGTCAAATGTGGCATCAAGAAAGCTTAATGAGAGCAACTACCAAATCTGGAAGTATAAGCTAGAGCTGCTACTCATCAAGGAAGATCTCTGGGGCGTGGTTGTTCAAGATAAGCCGGAAGCAGTTACAACAGCATGGACATTGAAAGACGGTAAAGCTCGTGCTACAATCGGTCTTCTAGTGGAGGATGCGCAGCTGGTGAATCTTCGGAATTTGAAGACAGCGCGTGAATACTGGGAATCATTGAGGATGGCACATGAGAAGTCTACTCTTTCCAACAAAGTCATGCTATTGAAGAGGTTGTGCCGTATGCAACTTAAAGGAGGACAAACGATGGAGAATCACATTGGTGAAATGCTGGATATTGTGGATCGCCTGGTTGGTTTAGGTGAGCAATTGGCAGACATCTTGTTGTCGCGTTCTTTTGGGAAGTTTGCCGGATGATTATAACTCTCTTATAACTGCGCTGGAGGTGAGGCCGGAAAAAGATTTGACGTTGGAGCTGGTTAAAGAGAAACTAATCCAAGAATTTTAGACGGAAAGTCGAAATAGAAGTTTCGGAGACTGCTGAAGCCGCATTAAAAACAAAAGGCTACGTGGTAAAATGTTTGCTTGTGGAGGTGTTGGACACATCAAACGGAACTGTCCCGACAGAAAAACGCTAAAAAAGTCGCACTACAAAGCAAAGCAAGTGGTTCAATATGCGAAGCCAAGCACTGAAGGTAGTAGCAACATATGTTTCAGCTCAGGTGGTAAACGTTTGAATTCTGAGTGGTATGTCGATTCAGCTGCTACATGCCACATGTGCTGCGATGAAATTTTTTTCACAAGTTTGAATAGAACAAAAAGTGATTTCATTTATTTGGCAGATGGCAAGAAAATTGAGGCTAGTGGTTCTGGTGATGGTTCCTGCGATGTCAAAACCAGGATATTCCTATCAAGAACGTGCTTTACGTGCCGGAACTTGATGGCAAATTTACTCTCGGTTCGAAAACTCACTCAAAACAATTTGCAAATTTTATTCAAGGGTGACGTTTGTGAAATTTTCATCGTGTGGTAGGATATATGCGACAGCAATTTTAGAAAATAATCTTTATAAGCTCAAGCAAGACAATAGCGCTCGAATAGTGAAGGTGATGGAAACACAATGCATTCATATGTTTCATCGACGCTTCGGTCATCGAGAGAAGAGCAGCATTAAAACAGCTATCCAATCTGGTTTGATATCAGGAGTTTCGATCAAGAATTGCACATGCGAGGAAATCTGTGAGCCATGTTTGCGAGGTAAGATGACAAGGCAAGAATTTCCGAAGAAAGCGGAAAACAGATCGCGCAATGTCTTGGACCTCATTCACACTGACTTGTGTGGCCCGATGAGGGAAGTGACGCCAAGTGGAAATAAATACGTGTTGACAATGATTGACGATTACAGCAGGTATTGCATGGTATATTTTTTGCAAGCTAAAAGTCAAGCCATTGATAAGATCAAGGAGTACGTCAACTACGTGGAAAATTACTTTGGTAAAAGGATGAAATTTTTACGAAGTGATAGAGGCGGAGAGTTTACTAGCAAGGAACTTGTAAATTTTTTGAAGAGTAAGGGTATACAGCAGCAATTCACAGCACCTTATACACCGCAGCAAAACGGTGTTGCTGAACGTAAAAACCGTAGCTTAGTGGATATGACGCGCTGCATGCTTATACAAGCAAAGCTTGAGCGCAAATTTTGGGCAGAAGCAATGAATACTGCATGTTATTTGCAGAACAGATTGCCATCGAAATCAACTGAGAAGACGCCTTTTGAATTGTGGTTCGCAAAGAAACCATCACTGAAACATATCAGGATTTTCGGATGTGAAGCGTACTATCATATAAAAAAACAGTTTCGTTCGAAGTTGGATGATGTCTCCCAGAAGTGCGTGTTGGTGGGATTCTGTGATGAATCGAAAGCATACAGGTTGCTGGACGTAGCAACAGGGCAAGTGAAAATTTCGCGCGATGTCAAATTTATTGAGCGAATGGAAAATGAAAGTAAATCAGGCAATTCTGACATGGAAAGTGAAATATATGTCGATCTAATGGGTAATGACTTGCACAATGACAACTTGGATCAGCAATGTGCAACTGAAGAAGAAGTTGGAGCTGATGATGAATTATATACCGATTTTGATACTGCTGAAAGTGACGACAGTTCTGCAGAAGGGACAACTCTTACCGACATCGTTGAACAACAAAGTTCAGAAGTGGGTCAAACTTTGCGTCGATCTTCGAGAACCAGCAAAGCTCCGGAAAGATATAGTTATAAAGTCGCTAATGTGAAAGAACCAACAACATTCAAAGAAGCTTTAGCAAGCGAAGACAGTGCACAGTGGATTTGCGCCATGGAGGAAGAGCTGCAGTCAATGTATGCGAATCATACTTGGGATCTTGTTGAGCTACCAAAAGGTAGGAAGGCTGTAGGAATCAAATGGATTTTCAAAATAAAAAATCTGGCGGATGGATCATCGCGGTATAAGGCAAGATTAGTTGCCAAAGGTTTTTCACAAAAGTTTGGTCAAGATTACGATGAAGTTTTTGCACCGGTTGTGAAGATGTCAACATTCAGAACGCTATTGGCAGTTGCATCGGCGAAGGACATGCTGGTGAGGCATATCGATGTGAAGACAGCATTTCTGAATGGCGATTTGGAAAATGAAATGTACATAAAGCAACCGACAGGATTCGAAGAAGCAGGACAAGAGCATCTGGTATGTAAACTTAACCGAAGTATTTATGGATTAAAGCAGTCAGCTCGGTGCTGGAATCACAAGATAAATTCAGTTTTAATTAATCTTGGATTCAGAAGGGGAGATGCGGACTGCTGTCTTTATGTAAAGGGAGAAGGCAATAATATTATGTATGTTTTAATATATGTCGACGATATACTTGTGATAACAAAAGACAAGGTCTTATCTGACAAAACCGTGATTGACATAAGCAAATTTTTCAAAATTACGGATATGGGAGAATTAAAATTATATCTGGGTATTGAAGTGGAGAAAAGAGACGGGAAATTTTATATTCATCAAAATAAATATATTAATAAATTGTTGAATAATTTTAAGATGTCAGACATAAAACCATCTAAAATTCCTATGGACGTTGGCTATATCAAGGAGGTAAATGCAAAAGATGTACCTTTGGAAACAAACGAATTGTACCGGAAAGCTATTGGTTCGCTGTTATACTTGAGCGGAAACACTCGTCCAGACATTGCCGTTGCAGTTTCAATATTAAGTCGCAAAGTAGCGCATCCTACTCAGCGGGATTGGACGGAAGTCAAGCGAGTTTTCAAGTACTTGAAGGGTACCGATAATCTCAAACTATGTGTAAGCTGCAATGATACCGAGTTTAATTTGAATGGCTATGCGGATGCAGATTGGGCTGGTGACATCAAAGGAAGAAAATCTACTAGCGGCTATATTTTCAAGCTAGGCGACGCAGTTATTAGTTATGCGAGCAGAAAGCAAAATATCGTTGCTTTGTCGTCAACTGAAGCCGAATTCGTTGCGTTAGCGGAAGCTACTCAGGAGCTCATGTGGCTTAAAATGCTTTTCGACGATCTTAAGATTGAGCTGAAGTCGATTTTGGTGTTTGAAGATAACCAGAGCTGCTTGAAACTTTTGGATGCTGAAAACATTAATCCGCGAACAAAGCATATTGATGTAAAGTACTATTTTCTTCGTGATGCAAAGCAATCCGGAACTGCTGATTTTGTGTACTGTCCAACTGACGAAATGATAGCAGACATTCTAACAAAACCTTTGCAAAATGTAAAAATAAAAAAGTTTACGGCTTTGTTAGGTCTTAATTAAATGTATTTTAAGTATTTGAATAAGTGTTCATTGAGAAGGGGTGTTGGTGTTATTGAAAATACACTTTGCAATAAACACTTTAGTATTTGTAACTTTATAGAAAATATTGTTTTTAGAAATATTTTCTATTTTATTGTCTTGTCGGAAATTTTCTCTGTTATTGAACGTACAATAAAATATTAGTTCCTCGGTTTTTTTGTAACCACGCTGCGTTATTATTTCTACCATATCATAGGAACCAATAGTTTCGACTGGGTTTTTATACGCTGAAAAAATGGTCCAAGTAACACATTCCACACGCCATGTACATTAGGGTGGCATTGAAAAAACAACTTCGGATTTTTAATAAACCCCAGGCGGATTCTTGTTGCTTATAGTCTAAAACTGACTTAGTGAAAATTTGAGCCAAATCGGACAACTTTAAGCCGTGCCGCATTTTAGTCAAAGTTTTCGGATTTTGGGTGAAAATTTGTATACACCAGAAAATCGTCATTCCTCGGTGCATTTGAGAAAATTTGCACATTGATTTTGTTTAACCTGAATATAAACTGGATAAAGTTGGAGTAAAATCCCACCAGACTAAGGGTTCCAATTTTTAATTTGAAAAAATTTTCAATTTTTAACAAAAATGAAAATTTTGGGTTTTTCGGGTTTTTCCCAAAAATTGTATCTAAATCAAAAAAAATATTTAACTTGGATTCCAACACCTTGTAGCAGAAGTCTATACGCTTCTAATAAGCTATAACACGATAAATTCGTGCTACGGTTGGATGGTGTTATCGTGGGTCAAAGTAGGCTATCTCGAGGAAAAATCGCCAAAATAGCCTTATAAGGGTACCACGATAACACCATGAAACCGTTGCAAGGATATATTACGTTATAGCTTATTGGAAGCGTATAGACTTCTGCTAGAAGGTATTGGAATTCAAGATAAATATTTTTTTCATTTAGATACAATTTTTTGGAAAAAAACCGAAAAACCCAAATTTTCAATTTTTTTTAAGAAATTAAAATTTTTTCAAATTAAAAATTGGAAACCTTAGACTGGTCGGATTTTACTCAAACTTTATCCAGTTTATATTCAGGTTAAACTAAATCAATGTGCAAATTTTTTTTCAAATGCACTTGGGAGTGAAGATATTCTAGTGTATACGAATTTTCACCCAAAATGGCAAAATCCGAAAATTTTGTTGCCTTTTATAAACATCGTCTATTTTTAATTCAGTCTTTTTGAATTTTGAGATCGAGTACATAGCCATGAAAAAGGGAGTACAAATACCGTTCGGAACCGGTGTAAAATTGCAGGTCCCAATCTGAGTATATAAGTATATGCTTTCATATGATGGAAATTTAAATTAAAATGTAAAATTTGAAATTTAATTTCGATTTCAGCAAATACTGATAAACATTTTTTCAAAATAATGATTTTATTGGTAAAGTCCCTCATTGATCTACTATATGAATGAAAAACAATATCGTTCAAATGACATGCTTTACAGTACCTCATTTAATCTACATAAGTTTGCAGTACATTTTCGATTGTTTTGGCCTCTATTTCGTGGTTTAAGTCCTCAATGGAGTCGGTATTGTTTTACAAAAGTCTAACGGACTCAAATCGGAAACAAGAGGCTGACAACGGCCTTCCGAGTTTCGGTTGATTATGCGAATTTCGAACACAGTGCGCAAAATGCCAATTGTAACGTTGCATATGTTGCACGTAGCGCCGTCCTGTTGCGACCATACGTCGTTCGTGTCATCTTCTTCGACATTAGGGAACAAAAAAACACTCCTGACCATGCCACGGTAATGCTCGCCACTGACGGTTATGGCGGCTCCTTGCTCATTTGCGAAGAAAAGTGTCCGTACGATGCCGGCATGCCAAAAACTGCAAAAAAGAGTCACTCGTTGTGGATGCGTTGTACAGCGGCAATATTTTCCACTGAAGACACTGGACAAGCACATACACGATACAAACACATGATACTTTATTTTATTTGCGAACAGTGTGAACGAAAATTTTTAGCAGATTTCGCTCACTTGACCAAAATCGATTGGGCCAAAAGTCAATTTGTCCACAGATATTTCTCTCTGACATTATGTGATACACGCAACTGACCACGTTGGTGTATAAGAAATATTTATTAATTATACGCCAAGAAATATTTATTAATTATACGCCATAGGGTCTCTCAGTAAGGATGCCGTTTTTCATTTTAAAACAAAATCACGTATGTTTTGATCTAGTTGTGATATTTTTATTGATTTGTAAAGAAGATATATTCCGATTAAGTATGGAATAAAATAACCATCAAATTGCCACCACGATTCTGATGACAGGCCATTACCCTTTTCATGAAATTTTCCATGACTTTTGCACAGAGACGTGACTGTATCTCACCGAAGTTTCCGAGCAGTTTCGACATAATTTTGCAAATTTTTGTAAAAAGTTTTCACAATTATAACCCGATGTTCTTTCTTAAAGCGCTCCATTTTTCACAATCGGAATACACATATGTGACAGCTGCCCAATGTCAGAGTTGCCAATTGCACAAAAAAAATTTACACTAAATTTAAAAAGTGTAATCTTACTGAGACACCCTTTATACGCAACACATCTACGGCGGAGATTCTTGGTTGAACATGTTAAAACACATTCGAACAGTGATTCAGCAAGGACACCGAAATTCCTGTGCAATGACAGATTTGCAAAAATTTCTGAATACTATCGTTCGAAGGCATTCAAAGCATTTGTCCGCCAATACTGTTACAGGGGCAAGAATTTAAGAAAACCAATAAATTTCTTACCTGAAACAAACAGTTAAATATTTATCAGCGAAATGGATGAGCAATAGGCTGAGGCATTTTCCGAATTTTGAAAGAATTTCCGAATTTTTATTTTAAATTATATAATTTATAATGCAACTTGATGGATTTTAATTAAATTTTATTAAAAACAAGATTAGTAGCTATTTAAAAATTCACAATATTTGTCTTTTTAGCAGTAATTCATGTTTTTATACACAAACTTTTTTTAAAAAAAAACGGTCGAAATCGATGTTAAATTGTAGGTTCGAATCAGGGAGAGTAACACGGGAAAGCGCACAGTTCACTTATTTTAAGAACTCTCCCCAAACTCATCACGGCATGTTCAGATACAGTTGCTAGGCATCCGATGATAAATATCTGCTCCTTCCGCACACTTTGGTCCACCACCGACGAGATCCGCTGCTGTGTAATAACTCTCCAATGTTAACCACTCCCTCTTTTCACACCGTAGGAACTTTGTTGTCTATCTTGATGACCGGCGTCATGACATCTGCTACCGCTGATGCATCATATTTCTACAGCTCTGCTGGAATGTTATCAGAACCAAAAGATTTGCGAGCTTTCATTTATCCGAGTGCCGCCTCGATGTCCGCATGCGACGATAGTTCCGTTGGAAGAACCCGTCTCTGGCAGCAACGTGAGTTTGCTGCCGAAGAGATACACTGATTTCTATCATCAAAAAGTCTAGACTGTATAATAAAGTATTCACGCCAACTCTCCACTTGCTGATCTGGTAATGATATCTACGTTCCATTATTAGCTTCCAATCTTCCTTTCAGCCTTTACACAATAGAGTACACAATACGGAGGTTTCCTGTATTTGCAGCTTTTTCAGTTTGTTCCGCTTTGTCGTAATCTGAGCGGGCCCTGTAATTGCCGACTGCCGATAGTCTGATTTTAGCTGGTGTCCTCGATCGTACGCGTCCATTGTGCAGGCGTTTGCGATGCAGGATATCGATCCAGGATTCTGCTCTAAAACAAGGTTTATTCTCACCAACGAACATCTTGGCAGCTTCCTTCAGCAATCGAATAATCCCAGGCCACGTATTTTGACTGTTCTGTGCCAAATTCAGGGGTAGAGTTTGATCGTACAGCAGTGATATGGTTGAATCCTGTAGACTGTCAGTATTGTAAAGGTTGTCTCAGTAAAAATGCACTATTTTAATTGAAAATAAAAACACGTATTTTTTAATATAGTTGTGATTTTTTTATTGCATTGTAAAGAAGGCATGTTCCGATTAAGTCTGGAATAAAATGTCCGTCACATGGATCCCACGGCTGTGAAGATAGGTCATTACTCTTTTCATGAAATTTTCAATGACTTTCCACAGAGATGTTGCTGTTCGAGCATCTCACAGATATCTCGTTGGATCTCGGATTTGAGCTCAGGAATTGTTTGTGGTTTATTCGTATAAATCCGAGATTTCACAAAAAAATCAAAGAAAGAAATCGCTTGGTGATAAATCGCATGATCTTGGTGGCCAGTTGACATCTGAATTTCTTGAGAAAATTTTTTCTGGAAATCGTTGCTGCAATAAATCAATTGTTTAGTGCGTGGTGTGACAGGTGGCGCCGTTTTGTTGAAACCACAGGTCGTCCAGATCCATGCCGCCTAGTTGAGGCCACTAGAACTCCGTTATCATGTTCCTGTAACGAAATCCGTTCACAGTCACCGAAATTTTGGCCTGATCTTCAAAAAAGTAAAGTCCAATAACAGCGCCTGAGCAAAATCCGCACCAGACAGCTGCTCGTTGTGGTTGCATTTGTTTGTCATGGATTGCATTAAGATTTTCTGTGCCCCAAATTAGAAAATTTTTTGTATTCATGAAGCCATTAAGATGGAAATATGCTTCATCGGAGAAGATGACTTTTTTGAAAAATTCGCATGGACTTCAATCTGCTCCATTAGTAAGCTGAATTTTGTACGCATGAAGGTGGAGGTCGTTTGAGTAAATTCGCTGCATAGTGCTTCGTCATATTTGAAGTTGTTGAGAACGTACAGCTGCAATATTTTCAAGAGACTGACCGATACATTGACACACAGGAGTCTTACTGTCCAGAACCGAGCCAGTTTCTTAAAATTTGTTGACGACTCTTCGACTGGTTGCTACATTAGGTGCACTTTCTCGACTGAAATTTCTTCGAAGTTTGCGAGCGTCCTCACTATGACTTTCCCAATTTTTGTAATAAGTTTTCCCAATTATAACGCGATGTTCTTTCGTAAAGTGCTCCATTTTTAATAATCGGAATCAACTCGTGTGACAGCTGCCAAATTTCAGAGCTGCCACTTGCACAAAACAAAAATTATACTAAATTTAAAAAGTGCAATCTTTTAGGATTTTGGTTCTCATACTGTTGACAGCCGATGGATGAAGACGTTAGGTGTCCACTATGAGTTGGAGGTCATTATCAACATCAGCACCATGTCTATAAGTAGTTTTGAAAATCAACAGGGAACCCGAAAACATCTTGCTGACAAGTATATGGTCAATTTGATTGAAGGTTTATCCATCAGGTGATTCCCATGTAGACTTGTATATATTTCCATGGGAGAATTTCCTGTCACCTGTCACCATTGCTATTCCTTACAGTTCCAAGCCCATGTCCACCCATCACTTCCTGTAAGTTGTTGTTGTCGTCCCCCACTTTGGCATCGAAATCTTCCAGAAATATTTTAATGCCAACAATTGACAGGTTCCAATCACTGAGTATAAGAACTAGAAAGCACACAGCTCACTCGTTGTGAGAAGCTCTCCCCGATTTCTTCATGGGATGTAATGGGAAAACATTTATTTATATATTTTAATTGACAAGGAGCTTACAGTAAGGGACTCATCAGGCTCAGTAGGTGAATACGCCTGTACCACAGAAATCCTGCGGAATTTCGAATTAAAATTCGCATTGAAGATGCAATCAGATATTTCCTTGTATGATATTAGAGCATTTCTAGCTCTATGAGAAAGAAGAAGGCCGATACGTTGCGTATCATTGTCGGAGTATATAATGCAGTGACCAGATGGTAATTGGGATTTGCCACTATGAAGCCAACGTACTTCGCTTAGTCCTAGGATATCCATATTGTAGGATTCCATAACTCATCTAACATGTTCGAGTCACGATTTTTCGGAGAGACTTCTTGCATTTCAGGTACAAATCATAAACCGTTAAGTTAATCCAAGTGCCTTTATTGACGAGGCGATGTCTATTCCTTGAATTTGTCGATGTTTCTGTAATCACTAAAATTTAAGACGAGTTATTCATTCGACCACCACATCCGATACTAGTGCTGGGGCTGGCAACAGCCAAGTTGTGTCTCGACAGCTATACACTGACAAATTTGTATTGTTTTATTATTTGGATGCAAATATAACGTGTTTGTAGCTTGTCGCAAATATAGTATACTTGAGTCCAAACACATTGTATTTGCTATTCAATATAACATGTTTGGGATACAATGATTAATAAATAATAATACATGTATTTGCCACCCAAATGCGGATTTATTTGTTGAAAACTGCTGAAAACAAAAACGAGACAGACAATAATGAAACAAGAAGAAGCAGATCTTCAATTCATGAAAACAATACTTGGAAATATATACATGGTTCCTGCAATATGTTGCTGGGCCGTTATTTTTCAGCGTGTATGTATTGCTTTGATGTTGCCTAACCTAACATTACCTAATACGCATCGGTGTTAGGATGATATTAAACGATGCTCAACCAATCGTCTTTCCACTTTAGGAAGCATTAGATGAGGATCAGATGGCATTATCAAAGGATACTTAAACTGATGTCGGAAGTAGTGAGCTGCTTAGGAATTTATAATCGCTACAAAGAGCTTTGGACAAAATGAGAAAAACCAAATTCCCAGTAATAGCCCTTACAAGAAGTAGCCCTTACAAGAATAGTACTTACAATAAGTTCTTTAACCGAGTCACCCGAGACAGCACTCATCTGTGGCTGACTGATTTTACATGGACAACCGTTTCAATGAAACAATTTGTATATCTTCGCTTCTCCCAACATTGTGTCATTCTTCAAGCCAGAGGTCGTATTTGGAGAGTCATGGGAGTTCATAAGCAACTCACTAAGGCAGTACATAATAACTCAAGCATGCAACCGACATCTTTTGAGTGATAAGACAGTCAAAATTGTCCGTTGTCAGATAGATTTATCATATCCAATCTGCGAGTTTGACAACATAGATGTTTGTAACATTCGGAAAATATCCTAAACCTAACACAGCAAAACCCACCACCCTGAGATTACTTAAGACACAGTTGCTGCTACGAATCTCAGATCAGTGCTACGATTTCAAAGTGACGAATGATTAATGTATAACTCTTAATGAATGACTCTTGTATAAATAAGCACAGTTTCAATAAATGGACTATATTCTCTTGGCAGCGGCCATCTCGTTTAAGTCCATGTTAAACGATCAGTGCAAATAGAAGAGAAATGGAATGAAACTATTTTCAATTTGGAAAAAATCTTACGATCATTCTGCTTTAGATTTACCCTATCGGTTAAGGAGAATGCCAAAACATCTGGTTGCAAAAATACAACTCTGGTGAAATAAAAATAGAATAGAGAAAAAAGGAAATCGTAAACAATAGTACAACATTAAGAAAACACAAAAGAACTGGTGTTATTCCCCTTTTCTTCAATTATTTTCCTTTTATTCCATAGGCCTCCCTAATTGCATATTTTTGTCTCTTTTGTTCAGGGGAAAATCAAAAAATTAGACAACTCTAATAGATCTGTCAAATTTGTTTCTGCAAATCGTTCTCCTCAAGTTTACACTATTCCATTCGTTCTCTGCAAGTCAAAATGTTGATATATTAATCGGTTTATCGAGTAGTGTAACAAGAGCGTTAGTGATGTGGACACCATCAGGCAATTAGTCAGCAAATAGTTTCTCCAACGCCGTTCGGAATATGTGTAAAAGTGTATACCCCATCAGTGAGTATCATTGGCTGTGAGAATATTTCTCAAATACCGTCATGAAATAATTGGAGAGAAAAATAAATTAATAAGTAAGGACGTAATTGATTTGATTCCTAAGATGGGTCTGAACTCGACAGCCCGAGCTCCGGCGTATGGAAAAATACGAATACTGCATAAAATTTTGTATGCAGGTTGGAATTTCTCCGGCATTTTAATCCTTTAATCATTTTAAATATACAGCATTGAATTTATCATGTTCAGATGGATAAATGTTATAATACATTCTCGGCAAATATGTGGTCTGTCCAAAAAGGAATGCGACCCAACATAAAAAAGGAATATAACTTAAGCATAAACGGTGTCCGAAAATTCACGCAGGATTTAAATTTCAACCCATGTGCGCGGGTAAGTGTTGTAACGGGGTTTCCAATAAGAGCGCTACAAAATTGTTTTTAAATAAAACAAAACCGGTTTTAGATATCAATGAAATTCTTTATTCCTGTGAAAGTACGTTCGATGCCATTATGTATGGAACTCGATTTCTTTTGCATGGCCACCACGGGCACGCTTGCAGAAGTCCAGACGCTGAACCCAATTTCCGACGGTTTTCAAGCATAAATTGGCCGATACTGCTGCAATTTCACGTTCGATATTCGTACGAAGTTCAGCAATCGTCGCTGGCTTGTTGGCATAGACCATAGACTTAACGTAGCCCCACAGGAAATAATCTAACGGCGTCAAATTACACGACCGAGGCGGCCAATCGACTGGGCCATTTCGTGAGATAACACGTTCACCACACTTGGATTCCAATAAATTGATTTTGGCATTCGCTGTGTGGCTTGTGGCGCCGTCCTGTTGGAACCACATGTCCTCCAAGTCCATATTATCCAATTGGGTCCAAAAATATTCGGTTATCATTGAACGGTAGCGATTCGCATTCACAGTAATGTGCCGGTCTTGATCATCAAGGAAGAAGTACGGCCCAATGACGCCGCCGGCCCATAAACCGCACCAAACCGTAATTTTTTCGGGATGCAATGATGACTCATGGATTACGTATGGATTGCTGTCTGACCAATAACGCATATTTTGCTTATTGACGAAGCCATTCAGCCAGAAATAAGCCTCATGGGACGTAAAAAAAATTGGACGTAGCGCTCTAAAAGTTGAGGTCACTGCCTCCAAATTTCGATAGTAAATTTGAATAATTTCGACTCGTTGTTGGCTCGTATATCTCTCCATGATGAAATGGCAAACCTTACTGAAGAGAAATGTCAAAAGAGCGGGCAAAAACATGGCGTCGTTTGCTGTCCCTATCGAAAACCCTTTAATTGAAAAAAAAACGACAGTGTGACAGATCAAGGTTTTAAAATGGAACTCGAAATAAAAGAACAAGGCGTTTCCATTTCCATTGCCAACGAGGCAATGGCCGAGCGCGTCACACCATTCCTAAATTGTTCGTTATAAGCCTCATGTCCCAAGATCATATCAAGGGGCAAAGAGCGACCACCGCGGTGGTCGCTATATCTGATTAGAACCAGAAAGTGAAAGCTATTTAATAGAGCAAAATCAAAAAGGGCACAACAGGACTGGGATAGGTATAAAAAAAACCTTAAGCAGAGTTGAGGAAAGCTAAAAATTAATCCTGGATAGATTTCTGCAATAATGTGGAAAGCTCATCCGTAGCCTTCATGCTTAGGAAATGTTTGGCCGCAACTCCTTGCACTACTGGGCACATTAAGAATAGTGATGCTTCTTGGACGACGTCTATTGCTGAATCACTGGATAAACTTCTTTATACAAAACTTCCTTGCAATTCTGACGATGAACTAGATACTTCAGTTGGAGATTCCGTTGAAGTACAGCCACAATATGTTGCCTTTGAAATTGTAACGTAACCTAGAATTCTTCAGGCTATAAAAAACTTCAAACCTTTCAATTCGTCAGGACTGGACAAAGTCTCGCCGCCGGAACGACAGGCAGTGCCTTATAGACTGCACGCTGAAAAAAACCTCCTCTGTAACATTATGCACAACCATGTATATGTTTGGAACATCCATATAAAGGGTGTCTCAGTAAGATTGTAACTTTTAAAATTTAGTGTCATTTTTCTTTTATGCAAGAGGCAACTCTAAAACTCTAATCAAATTGACCATATACTTGACAGCAAGATGTTTTCGGGTTCCCTGCTGGATTTCAGAACTAGACATGGTGCTGACATTGGTAACGACCACCAACTTTTAATGGACACTTTCATCCACCGGCTGTCAACAGTATTAGAAGCAAAATCGTAAAATAATGGGTGTCTCCGTAAGATTTCACTTTTTAAATATAGTGTAATTTTATGGGCAACTGATATTTGGCAGCTGTCACGCATGTTAGTTTCGATTATTAAAACTCAAGCGCATTACGAATGAACGACGCGTTATAATTGTGAAAACTTATTACAAAAATTTGGAAAGTTATATTGAGACCACTCGCAAACTTCGAAGAATTTCCAGTCGAGAAACTGCAACTAATCTGTCAACCATTCGAAGAGTGCTCAAAAAAATATGAAGAAACTGAGTCGGTTATGGACACTAAGACTCCTCCTGTGCGTCAACGTACCTATCGGTCTCTTAAAAACATTGCTGCTGTAAACGATATTGTCGCCGAAACCCCGAAAACATCAATTCAGCATCGTTCTCAACAACTTCAAATTTCACGAAGCACTACACAGCGAATTTTAACAAGAGACCACCACCTCCATGCATACAAAATTCACCTTACTCAGGGGCTCAAACCAGCAGGCCATGGATAACGCCGGCAATTCGTTCAATGGGTATTTGAGGAAAGTGAAGTCAATGCCAATTTTTCAAATGAAGCGCATTTTCCCATGAAGCGCATTTTCATCGGAATGCCTTCGTGAATACACAAAATTGTCGAATTCGAAGCTCAGAAAATCCTCCTGCAATCTATGAGAAACAAATGTAACCAAAACGAGCAACTGTTTGGTGCGGATTTTGGTCAGGCGGCGTAATTGGCCCTTACTTTTTTGAAGATGGGGCCGAATTTGCAGTGACTGTGAACGGCATTCGTTACAGGAATATGATAACGGAGTTCTTGTGGCCTCAACTGGACGCCATGGATCTGTACGACATCTAGTTTCGGCAAGACGGCATTAACTACCACATCGCGCATGAAACAATCGTTTGATTGCAGCAACGATTTCCAGAACAAATTATCTCAAGAAATTCTGATGTTAACTGGCCACCAAGATCATGTGATTCAACGACGTGCGATTTCTTTCTTTGGAGTTTTGTGAAATCTCGGGTTTATGCGAATAAACTAGAATCAATTTCTGAGCTCAAATCCTAGATCCAACGCGTCATCGGTGAGATACAGCCACATCTCTGTGAAAAGTCATGGAAAATTTCATGAAAGAGCAATGGCCTGTCATCGGAGCCGTAGGGTGCCATTTGGCGGATGTTTTATTCCATACTAAATCAATCCAAAAAAAATCGCAACTATCTCCAAAAATACGTGTTTATATTTTAAAATCAAAAGTGTATTCTTACTGAGACACCCTTTACTTATGTACGTGGAGTCATTGGTTTCATGAATTGTTTGTTACTTTGTTGTCTGTCACGTTTTTGTTTTCAGCAGTTTTTGACAAACAAGGCCATAGTTTTGTTACAAAAACATATATTATAACATAGTAATTGTTGTGTTTCCAACATGTATTAGCAAACACAATATGTTTGGACACAAGTACACTAAATATTTTCGAAAAGCCACAAAATACTTATTTGGGAATGAAATAAAAAAATTATGAACCTTAGAGAAATTTATTTTATATTTGAATTATATTGAACAGTAAGGGAATTTTTAAATTACATGGTTTTATATAGTGTATCTGGCAAATGTCGACCTTCGCTATCCACACACTGCTGCATAGGTTTTCTGAAGTTTTCATGAACTCTAACAAGCATGTCGACTGGTATTCTGCCAATTTCAGCCTCAATATTGCTAATTACGTCTTCCAAGGTGTTAGGACGGTTCATATTAAAGTATTGCATGAATACATTTGTAACACTGTCTATACTACTGCGAGAATTTGTTAAAAACAAATCGATAACGTCAGTGACAGCACCTAAAATGGTTCGTTTAATGACGAACACAAGTTTTCACCAACGACTCTACACTGAAGTTCTTGATTCGAGCGAATATATTAAATATAGCAAGAGAAAATTCAGAGAGATGTGAGGTTGGCGCAGGTTTTCCAGAAGCGAGCAAGTATTCGAAAAGTGAGCAAGTTTTCGAGTAGTTATGATCTGTTCGGTGTATGCATACACACATGGTATAGAGTTACAATTGTTGATATTTTTTGTTTTACAATAGATTAGAATAAAAATTTTAAAAACATTTCTATTAATTGAATTTTTTTATTTTTAATTAAATTATCAATATTACTTACTTACTTATCCGGTCTCGGACAACCCCGGGGGGTCAGGGACCTTACAAAACGAAGATAACATATTTCGCCAACCAGTTCGATCTTTTGCTTTATCTCTCCAGTTGGCAATACCAAGTGTACGCAGGGATTCGTCAACCTGATCCCTCCAGCGGAGTCTTGGTCTTCCTATTTTTCGTCTTCCTTCGAGTTCGGTTTCGAAAAGCCTTCGCGCTGGTTCATCTTCATCCATTCTACTGACATGGCCTAGCCAGCGCAATCGCGTTATCTTGATCCGCTTAACTATGTCAATGTCAGGATAAAGCTCATACAGCTCATGGTTCATGCGTCGCCGATACTCGCCGTTGTGCACTATAGGGCCATCAATTTTTCGGAGTATTTTTCTCTCGAAGACTCCTACAGATGTTTCGTCTGCTTGCGATAGGACCCAGGATTCTGCGCCATAAAGCAAGACAGGTTGAATGAGAGTCTGGTACAGCTGGACTTTTGTTACTCGAGAGAGGGCTTTATCTCTAAAGTGCTTGCTTAGCCCAAAATAACATCTATTCGCAAGCACAATTCTCCGTTTGATCTCAAGGCTGACGTTGTTGTTTTTGTTCACGGCAGATCCGAGGTATATAAATTCGTCCACTACCTCGAAGTTATAACGGTTATCAACGTTCACGCTTTGGTCTAATCGCGTGGAGGCCCTGTTCGTTGAAACCATTAATTTTGTCTTGTCCTCATTCACCGTCAGACCCACTTTTGCTGACTCCTTCTCAATTCTCGAAAAAACCGCAGTAACTTCTCTAATTGTGCGCCCAATGATATCTATATCATCAGCATACGCGAGCAGCATGTGACTTTTGCTGCTGATGGTTTTATTCATATTGACTGCAGCTTTTCTCATAATGATCTCCATTAAGATGTTAAAGAGATCGCACGATAGGGTGTCGCCTTGCCTGAGGCCTCGCTTAGTTTCGAAAGGTTCGGTAAGATCCTTACCAACTTTCACTGCGGATTTGGTGTTCGTCAAGGTCATCCTGCAAAGGCGTATGAGTTTTGCAGGAATACCAAGCTCAGACATTGCTTCATAGAGTTTCTCCCGTATCGGACTATCGAAGGCTGCTTTATAATCGATAAATAGATGATAGGTGTCGATTTGTTTTTCGTGTGTCTTCTCCAGGATTTGGCGTAGCGTGAAAATCTGGTCAGTTGTCGATTTTCCAGGCCTAAAGCCACACTGGTATGGTCCAATCAGGTCAGCGATAATTGGTTTTAGTCTTTCGCACATTATACTTGATAGAACCTTATATGCTATGGATAAAAGGCTTATTCCACGGTAGTTGGCACAAATACTCGGGTCACCTTTTTTAAATATGGGACATAGTACACTGAGACTCCAATCGCCGGGCATGCATTCATCTAACCAAATTTTGCTAATGAGCTGATGCATGCACCTTATCAGCTCATCGCCGCCAGCCTTAAACAGCTCCGCCGGTAATCCATCGGCTCCTGCGGCTTTGTTGTTCTTAAGCCGGGCAATAGCTGTTCTGACCTCGTCTTGGTTAGGAGGGGGGCAATCGACGTCGTCGTCCATATTGTGATCGATTGTCCCAT